>BQNB010095566.1:0-25836 GCA_026074375.1 Tanacetum coccineum
GTTTTGAGTAACATATATAAACTAAGGCTGTTTGTTTTAGCTAGTTTTTAGCCCTATCAATTGTCCTTCTCCAACTTCTTCCCATAGGATTGGTGAACGACACTTCCTCCCATAAAGTGCTTTAAAAGGTGCACATCTCACACTAGAATGGTAACTATTGTTGTAAGAGAATTCAACCAATGGAAGATGAACGTCCCAACTTCCTCTGAAGTCCATGACGTATGCCCTAAGCATGTCTTCCAAAGTTTGAATGGTACGCTCGCTCTGACCATCAGTCTATGGATGGTAAGCCATACTCATGTCTAACCTAGTTCCTAATGCCTCATGCATTGACTGCCAAAACCTTGATGTAAAGCGACTATCACGGTTGGATATGATCAAAATTAGCACACCATGTCTTGCAACGATTTCATTGAGGTAAAGTCTAGCTAACCTATCCATCTTAAAGTCCTCACGAATATGTAGGAAATAAGCAGTCTTAGTCAACCTGTCCACGATGACCCAGATTGCATCATGCCCATTTCTAGTTCTTGGCAACTTGGTGATTAAATCCATGGTTATTCTCTCCCATTTCCACTAGGGAATCTCAGGTTGCTGCTGTAAGCCGGACAGCTTGATGTTCAACTTTAATCTTTTGACAAGTCAAGCAACTACTAACATACAAGGCTAGATCTTTCTTCTTCTCGGCCACCAGTACCTATCCTATGGTATAGTTACCTCTTATCAGCTCCTGGGTGAATTGATAATTTGACGTATGGGCTTCGTCCATTTATCAGGGTTCTCAATCACCCGTCAAAGGACCCATATTCGATCTAGATAGTACCATGCTCCATCACTCCTACTTTCCATCTGTTTGTCTAGCCCTCACACCATTTTTGTTGGTGCATCGACAACCTCAGATGCTTCATTCTGAGTTGCTAGTATCCTATCCTTGATACTCGACTGAATGGTCATGTTCATTGCTCAAACTCTTTTAGGCTTGATCCTCTCCTTTCTGCTTAATGCATCGGCTACTATGCTTGCCTTACTCGGATGATAGCAAATCTCGCAGTCATAGTCGCTGAATAGCTCTATCCAACGACGTTGACGCATATTCAGTTCCTTCTGATTAAAGATGTATTGAAGGATCTTGTGGTCGGTGTATATGACACTCTTTGTCCCATATAGGTGATGTCTCCATATCTTAAGGGAAAATACAACCGCACCCAACTCTAAATCATGGGTAGTGTAATTCTTCTCATGTATCTTCAATTGTCTAGAGGCATATGCGATCACCTTACTCCTCTGCAAGTCTGCATAAGCACACAATCTAGTCCTAGACCTGACGCATCGCAGTATACTACGAAGACTTCTGGTCCATCAAAGAGAGCTAGGTACAGGCGCATTACTTAACTTTCTTCAAGATCTGAAATTGATTTATTGTTTCCTCACCCAGAAATAGGTTTATTTTCTGAGTCAAGATGGTAAGTGTGTAGCGATTTGTGAGAAATTCCAATGAATCGGACAGGTAAATATCCTACTAATCATAAAATGAATAAAATTCAGATGGATGTTCTATGGGCGTCTAATCTTAACCGCTTTATCTTTATGGGGTCTACATGTATACCTTTACCGATAATCACATTGCCTAAGGAATTGTTACCTCTTACAACCGAATTCACACTTAGAGAATTAGGCGTACTGTTTCTCTCTCTTGAGCAGTTCTAAGATCATAACCCTCAGAACTTTTCTAGGTTCTTCCTTGTTCCTTGAGTAGATCAAGATGTCATCTATGAACACTATCACAAACTTTTCTAGGTAGGGTCTACACACTCGGTTCATCAAGTCTATGAATACCGTTGGTGCATTCATCAAACCAAAAGGCATTATTATGAACTCAAAATGTCCATATCGAGTTCTAAATGCAATCTTTGGAATGTCGTCCTCGTGCACTCTCAGTTGACGGTATCCAGACCAAAGGTCTATCTTAGAGAAATATTGTGATCCTTGTAACTGATCAAACAGGTCATCTATCCTAGGGAGGGGATAACGGCTCTTGATGGTCAGCCTATTCAACTCTGTATAGTCTATACACATCCTAAATGAACCGTCCTTCCTTCTTGTTTGAATAATACGGGTGTTTTCCCCATGGCGGATGTGAAACTTGGTCCGAAGGAAACCCTTATCCCTGGAATGCTCGGAGTTGACACTGACAACTCCTCATTTTAGGAAGGTGCCAAACGTATAGGGTGTCTTTGCGACGGCATTGCTCTAGGGGTTTAAGTCGATACGAAACTCGAATTCTCAGGATGGTGGAATCCTGATAGGTCGTCAGGAAATACCTCGGGAAAGTTCCTAACTATAACAATGTCTCTCAGTTTCTGCTCTTTGGTCTTTGCACTCATAAGGCATCTCACCTTCTCTTCTGGTTTTTCTCCTAAGACTCTAAGTATTTCGCCGTATGGTAGTGGAACTCCTAATCTACATTTCATGGCAGATGATTTTGGCCTTGATGCTGGCGTACAATCCAGTCCATTCCTACGATCACATCAAAACTCCCATGTCCAAATGGTATCAAGTCGATGTCGAATGTATGACCTTCTATCTCCAGTTTACAACCACGTATAACCTTATTGATTTCTACTAGTTGCTCGCTAGCTATTTTAATCTCATAGCTAAAACCTAGGTCACTAGGCTCTATGTCTAACAGAGGTATGAAAGTAGTGGAAACAAAGCTATAGTCGACACCAAAATTGAATAGTGTTGTAGCATAATGGTTGTTTAGAGTGAACGTACCCGTCACAATGTTCGAGTCCTGGCGAGCTTCCTCTGCTCTCAATTATGAATGCTCTTCCAATGCTTTGTTGATATTGTATCCACGACCTTGGACCTCCTCCTAGCTTAGGTTATGTTTTGACGGTTTCTTCATAGATCATGGCGTAGGTTACCTAGGACAGGCTTGCTCCTTTGTAGTGATTGTACCACTTACACTCAAAATACGCCCCTCAAGCAGTTGTCGGGTTTCTAGCATTCATAAAGGTCACCATCCTAGGCCCCACCCTATAATCCAAAGCGATTGTAGTTCGTACACTTACGACAAGGCATATTGGGGTTATGGTGATAATTGTAGTTTTTACACTTGGGTGTTGTACCTGTGTACTCCTTCCTAACAGGGTTTGTGATTATGGAAAATGCCCTACCAGTCCTAGATCTCTCAACATTTCCCTCTTCTCATTATTTTCTTAACTCAATTTCCTATAAATTGCTCATGTTAGCATTTAAGCTTTTAACACATCAATCTGAATTGTTGTAGACTCTGTTTACTGCCACTATCGCAAGGGATCTATGGAGCAAGGCCATAGATGTACCTCTTCCTTTTTTTGTTCTTAGGGGTAACCAAATGAGGGACTAACCTAGAAAGCTCATGGAAACGATCAGTATACGCAACATGGCCAGCTCCGACCATCGCGTGACACCAAAACGCAGTTTCCAGCTTCTACATCTCATAGTTGACAAACTTTACTCATCAACACCTCAAAATCTTTCCAGGTCATGCCAACTTTGGCTTCCCGACCTCTAGTCTGGACCTGGGTATTCCACTATGTCAGTGCCTTACCGATAAATGAACCGACAGTATACTTGACCTTCTGGTTAGCTCCATACCCACTCATGTCATTGGAACGATTCCATTTTTCTTAATCAGCGAGTGTAGACTATCGCACGACCCTTATCATCATAATCCTTTGGGTTTAATGCTAATATAATCCTTGTACGAAACAAACCATATTCGACTCATTGCCCATGTTACACCCCTAACCATCACCCTGGATGTGGCAGCGTGGGTTACCTAATTGAGCAATGTTGGAGGAAAGTAGGTATTGCAATTGCTTGAAAGAAGTTGATGTGGGAGAGTCAGGGACTTTGTCATTGCCTCCATTTGTCCCAATACCTTGGTCACCTCTTTGACCATCTTGATCACCAGTTTGGCCACAAACTCTGCACGTGGTTCTCAGTCCTTCCCACTCCTTACAGTCCGTTCACCCCGTCCTTTCCACCTCGTGATGCAGCAGTCTGTCGACCTGCACTTCGTGTCATCATCCTTGGCGGCATTGTCTACGCGAGGGAGGGTATAGGTAATGTTAGGTAAGAGACGGTCCTAATGTACTATAGTTAGATTATTATACAATGCCTAAGGTTGTCACACTGATTTATCGCGATCAGGATAGCCAAGTCCACGTGGGTTGTGACGCACTCATAATTACGTTGGCCACCATATTTATAGATGCATCCTTTCTTAGTTATACTCAGTATCTAGCCCACACAGCTCAGTGATTGACTCAACTAGTTCGATAGACGATATATAATAAACGATATAAGGTAGATAATATAAGATAACTAAATATAAGATAGATAATATATGATAGCTGATATAAGATATATAATGTAAGATAGATAATATAGAATTGTAGATAGATAGATAATATAGTAGTTAATGTGGATCTTACGCTAAAAGCAAGTATAAGGAAACACGCCACTCATAAAATCCTTATCATGCAGACTATATGAAAGGTTCCTTGTATATCTAGGCTAACATATTCGTATAACTTGTCTCTGAATACCAATTTGTCACACCCCGACTACGGCGAAAACACGAGGCGTGACAGAGGATTGATCGTCATAACACAAAGCATCAATATAGAGAAAACTAACATGCATTAAAACAAGTGTTACGACATCCTCCGACAACAAGTATGGAACTTGTGTAAAAATAGGTTGAACCACATCACAGAGTCTGAAATTCATTACAGCCAACACCTCACATCCGAAAGGATTACTGTCTAACTAAAAACAAACAGGCAAAAACTGAATCATAGTCTCAATGCAACTCCAAATGATAAGATCCAAAATGGATGTCCTTAGGTCTGCTAAAAGTCTCTAATCCTGGCTTCATGGATCATTCACATTACCTGAAAATGATACTCGAAAGGGTCAACATTACTTTGGTGAGCTGTTTAGGTTTAGGGAAAAACCCGGTGATGTGTAGAATTAAGAATTGGACAGTTGTGCAATATGAAAGCAGAATGCATATAACAGTATTTAAATTATCAACACATCAACACGTCATACCAGGGTATCCCACCTAAATCAACATAACAATACCCGCTTTATAGTCCTCCAAAACCTATCTGCCTAGACAGCTGGAGACGACACAGTCGGGTGTATAGTATGGTAGAAATTCCAATGGAACTTCACGTAAATAGACCTTATAGGTAGTTCGCATAGCATTTCACATAGTAGTTCCATAGCATTCATACACGCAAACATGGTCATATTGCATTGTCCAAAAAAGAAATATAAAGTTTTTGTTTTTTTTTACACGTATTAAAAAGTAATTGACACAACCAAACACCTCATGAAATAGGAAGATGAAAACACTCAAATCACTCAACTAATCTATGTGATAACATGTAACTAATTCGCTCAATTGCTCGGTCATGATGATTATTCTATCATAGGCTTGGCAAGGATACACATCTCTACCATTAGAGCTAAGGAGTAACAAGTTTATAAAGGTAAAATGGGTTTTTATTATAAGGCTTAGGGTTGATCATTCTACAATCTTTCACCGAAAGTACCACACCAACAAGGCAACTGAAGCATACATACATGGCCGTAACGACAAAATAAATATGTGTGTTCGATCACATCCTCATTCGAGTTTAACCAAGGGTTAGGATGTAGAATGATATAGGGTAGGGATATTATAACTTTCACCAATAGTAATAAACTAACAAGGCAGCTGAGACATGCATACATGGCCATAATGACAGAATAGACATGCATGCTCGTACACATCCTCATTCACGTAAAACCCATGGTTAATGATTAGGAAAGGGAATTAAATTGTTGTTAAATAAAAACTTCGAAACAAATAGACTAAGTCCAAAACAAATAAGGCACAAGTTGCTAGACACTTTTTCCCGACCGTTACCATGATTAAGACACAACTATTTACAAACGTCTTGATCATAGATCAAAAACAACAACTAAAGTTAGCATTCCCGTAACGGTCAACTTCCCAATCATCCCATACTTTACATACTTTTACAAGACAAGTGGCGATATCTACCACTTTATACAAAACTTTACATCGTTGACTTATAAGATGTATCAACGAATAATCGATCCTTCATATAATTCCTTCGGTCTAAGCTTTTGCTAAACGGTTATCTTCAAACTTTCCTCCTCTTTTTTTTGTTGCAATTTTCTATTTTTTTGATTTTGTTTACTATATTATACTACGAAACTTGGTGTAATTTCACCATCTTCACGATCATAATAGCTCTGGATAATTCCTTCGATAATTCTTCATTCTTCGGACGTACCAATAATTGTGTTGGTAGTAAAAATACATGAGTTTCGACTATTTTATACATTCCCATTTGCAATGTGGAATTTTTTTCTCAACCATACCAAAGATAGGAAATTGACACAAGACTCGGGAAATACATACTTTACACTTTAAGCAACTAGCAACTGATAAATGGACTTAATCTAACAGGGTGTTTTACAACCCGAATTAAGATCAATAATTATCCGAGCGATTAATCTTATTTGTGAAAATTTTTAGAGATAATTATTTATAATGTTTTGGTCTTATTATTTTAAAAATTCGTAGTTTTAATTATTACGATTCGTTCTTGGATTTTATCGTTTAGCGTTTGAGAAATCGATAATTTCATGATTTAGCCCCGAGAGCTTAATTATTTTGAATTTTGTATTTTTCGTCTTTTTTCGTGGTTTAGTCGAATCGCGTCAAAAATAGTGTTTTACATATTTGAATATTCTAACTACGTGTTTTAAAAAAAAAAATTTTGGGAATAAATGTTTAGAACAGAAATAAAAATTAAACAATAAAGTTATAAACATAAGATATAAACCAAACACCCTCTTTAATTGTTTTAGGATTCCATTCAAACTAGAAACCAACACCCTTTATTTAATTTTACGACTAATATACATACAAAACCAAACACTCCCCTATGTTTACTCCCAACAATAAGCTAAACCAAACACCCTCTTATTACCCTTTTTACTCCAACAAAATCATAAACCAAACACCCTCCTTAGAACTTAATTAGACATGTTTGACTATTATATAAAGCCTTGACCCCCATAAAAATCCATAAATTCAGTTATAAAAAAAAAAATAATAAAAACACGACGGTCTCTTCTCCTCTCATACTGTTCGACACACAGTAAACCCAAATCACCATCACCACCAAATTTTTTCCAATTAACTCCCAAATCAAACCTTAAATCAATCATAAATCAACCCAAATCATTCCCCAACAACAAATAACCACCATGCGTGATTTATTTTCAAAGTTTTTGATTTCTTGATTGTTTGATTTTAAAGGGTTTTGATCTAATTAAGTGAAATTGGTGTTACAATGGTTTGATTTTAGAAGGTTTTGGGTTTATTAAAAAGTTTGATTGGTTTTGGTTTGGTCTTGGTGGATTCGGAAGCCAACACACACCCATCTAAGGGTTGTGTTTGATCACTTTCCTTCTTCCTTTTAGTGTTGTAAGTCCTCCTTAAAAACCCTAGATTCTTATTTAATTTTTATAGAGATGCATGTTCTTGATTTTTGGATTTTTATTGACTCCAAATAGTACTATTTCATGTATAAGCGTATGCCTTTTTCCCGGCAATTAACAATTCATGATTTCCGCGGGTCTTTTATCTAGCGAGTTAAGCTAACTTATAATAATCAAGGCTACTAGCATACATTCGGGTCCCTTGTGTTCTATTTTAAAAACAAGCATGTTATCTCCCTCGCGGGTTTCTAAAACAATTAAAGTGTAAAAATGCGAGGCTATGAACTCACTTGATAGTATCGGAAGAAAGTAACGGCGATAGACGAACTTGGACGTCGGCACGTAATCACCCGGAACCTATACAAAATGTATGGGTCTTAGGTTTCTAGTCGATAAAATAAAATTCACAATTTAAATACGTATATATACATGTATCTTATATGATGATCAACAATTTATAATTCCCCAAGTTTTATTCTCATAGTCTTCTATGTGTTTAACATGTACTAACTTAGCTCATTTTTCACTAGTTGTTACCAATTTTTGTCCAAAGGCCCAATAGGCCCATTTATGAGTCCATTAAGAAAATTAGTCCATTTTATAAGTCCAAGACCAGATCTTAACCCATTAATTAGACCCAAGTGGGTTGGATCCAAAGTTAAGTCCAATAGGTCCATTCATATACATTGGGCCTAATGACCTAATATGGTCATATAGTCCATTTTAAGCTTGTTTATGAGTTTATAGTAAATTTTCGGGTTCTCGATGTCGGGTTAAGTTTATTATCAGTAGGTTCATCATATAAAAGTTCTCAAAAGTGGGTCCTACCATCTCGGGTTTTAGTCGTAAAAACGCTTTACAAATTTTAGTATTGATATAGACGTAAATTTTTTTATATGTTTATTCTTACAAAAATAGTCATATCTTTCAAACCATAAATGAGATACTTATAAAATTTACATTCTAGTTTCATTTTTAAATATAACATTATAAATTTAAGTCAATTTTTATTAATTATTTTAAATAAATACTATTAATTAAGGTTCACTTCTTCATACAAAAGGTCAAGTTGGCATTTTGGCTGAAAATTCTCATTTCACCATTTTTGATGCCATTTTTCAAAACCAAATGAAATTGGTTGATCATCCAATTGGTTACAGACCTACATGATTTTATCTAGGTCTCATAGTTATGGGTTTTAACCAACTCAGTACGCAATCATGACTTTTTATACGTTCTGTCAGCAAGGTCAGATTTGATGTCTTTTGGTAAAATGGGTCATACTTGGTCAATTTTTACTTTCCATTGAGTATCTCAATTTAGCCAACATTATCTCACTCATTCTCTACAAACCTAGGTAATCTAATCAAGGTTCTAATACTTATGTAAAAATCCAGTTCTTACTGTTTTTAAACAGCTCTAAATTTCTAATGAGTTCTAGCAGTTGAACGGTTGATTAAGCATTTTTACCTAGATCTATGCATGCATGAACTATTTCACCTTTGTATCATCATATATCGATACATGTACTTACATAAAATGAAATCAAAAAAATATAAAATACAAACAGGACACAATAAAGATTATACCCGAAATATGAGGAAAAATGATGAATAATTATCCAATAACATTGGAAGCCTTCTACAACCACTCTTGATCTTTCCCTAAATTAATTTTAGACCACCATTTTATTTACCCAAAATGACTTTATAAAACTTGTGTAATCTCAGCCCCGTCCTTGATTATTAATCTTTTTAAAAACCTCTTTAAAATTCACACTTTACAAATTATAGGATTTCATTAGGTAGTCATATTCACATGTGTGCTTAATCTTTGATCTTCTAAAAAGTTATAAGATTAGGTGTTTGTGGTGTGTTGGTGGCGTCATAGTGTGGGGGAGGGAGAGACAAGTGGTAGATTTTGAAATAGACATGCATGTTCAATCACATCCTCATTCGCGTAAAACCCATGGTTAATGATTAGGAAAGGGAAATAAATTGTTGTTAAATAAAAATTACAAAACAAATAGATTAAGTCTAAGATACAAGTTGCTAGATACTTTTTCCCGACCGTTACCATGAAAAAGACACAACTATTTACACATGTCTTGATCATAGATCAAAAACAATAACCTGAGTTGGCGTTCCCTTAACGGTCAACTTCCCAATCATCCTATACTTTACATACTTTAACAAGATAAGTGGCGATATCTACCACTTTATACAAAACTTTACATCGTTGACTTATAAGATGTATCAACGAATAATCGATCCTTCGTATAATTCCTTCGGTCTAAGCTTTTGCGAAACGATTATCTTTGAACTTTCCTCCTTTTTTTGTTGTTGCTTGTCTTTTTTTATATATACTAACTACGAAACTCGGTGTAATTTCACCATCTTCACGATCATAATAACTCCGGATAATTCCTTCAATAATTTTTTATTCTTCAGACGTACCAATAATTGTGTTGGTAGTAAAAATACATGAGTTTTGACTACTTTATACATTCTCATTTGTAATGTGAAAATTTCTTCCCAACCATACCAAAGATAGAAAATTGACACAAGACTCAAGAAATACATACTTTACACTTTAAGCAACTAGCAACTGATAAATGTACTTAATCTAACAGGGTAGGCTAAGGTGTAAAGGTGTAACGAAACAAACAGTTGGTGTTATTCCTAAAGAATTGGCTCTATTGGTTTTTATAAGGGTATCTTACTCTTAAGATAAGAGTAAACAAAGGGTTTATATGGGGATTTAACTATCTAGTGTAGTTAGTTAATAAAATAACATATAAAGGCTTTTTGGGTATAATCCTAGAATTTACCAATTTAAACAAGTTACTCCATCTAAATCCATATTACTCATTATTATGGTATCGAATAGATATACCAAGCCAAGTTCTAAAGTCTACAACATCACCGGCACACTTATATTTTTGTCGAATTTGGGTAAACATTTGGAAACGGATAAAGTTAAATTCTCACAATATCTAATAAGGGTTATTGTGTGCAGGTTATGTAACAAGTAATTTCACAAAAGTATGCTTGAATTTTTTTAAAATTTGAGCATTATTTTTTTAATTGTTTAAAAATAAGGACAAGTATCATTCTAATTCCCATCCCCCAACTTAAATTTAAACAACATCCTCGTTGTATAGATAAAACATTAAAAACAGGAAATTAAAAGAATTAGAATAGAAAACTCCACTGATATTTTGCTCGGTAGATCCTCCAAGTTGAGTTTATGAGCAAGTAATTGAGTGGTTGCAAATGCTTTTAAGAACCAACAATACAACAACACACAGAGATTCCAGAATGATCGATACTTCACACTCAACTTCGTCGTTCTTCAATCATAAGGTTCCTGTCTTAAGCATAGAAACAAGTGCAATTCTATCCTTGTGTAATCTTGGTTAGACTCGAAACAAAAACCAAAACTGTACAAAAGTTGATACACCTTATCCATACCCCCAGGATACGCCGTATTGAAAGCAGTAATATGTTGTATTCATTTAATTAATACTTCATATAGACTGGTTTGAAAATAAAGAACTGGATAAACATCCAGATAGTCAATGACTCCTAACCATGGGTTTGATACGCCGTATCTAGGAAGACAGACTTGATAAAAATTGAAAATACATTCCGGGTTGTCTCCCGGCAAGCACTTTTGTTTACAGAAAAGTCTTTAAGTTAGACTTGCCCCAATTTAATCCCATCCTTATAAAACAACTTGGGGTCGAACGGGATGCCAAATGGCACATACAAATTCTTAATTAGAAAAACAAATGGCATCCCTTTCTTGAAAAAATTACATGTCACGACATTACAATCTAATTCCTTGACAAAAGTTTCAGTTTTGAAAAATTTGTTAGATGTATCATGACTTGTCTCAAAAAGCTTATTTGACCATTGAGCATCGATGTTTATTACATTAGGTGATGGTATGACAGACATATCCCCCGAAGGTTGCTCAATATCGATTTTATCATTATCATTGTCCGTATCTGATTTTAGATCATCGGGATAAATTACGTTAAAAGGAAGTAAATCCTTAAAGTATAAAACGTTTTTTCCTCTTTCTCACATTCGGACAATGATGTTTCATCTTTCAAATCAAATTCATCGATATGTTGAGGACTTACAGTAGTTTCAGTTAAAAAATCTGATTTAGACGTTAGGGCATCATTGTAAACAATGGCTGGAAATTTTTTCTCAAAATCTTTAAAGAAGTCTAAATCATCAAAATAACTGACCGTAGGCTCGAGTGATGGAAACGAAGGCATATTGACTTTATCATTATCATTTTTCGAATTCGTTTTTAAATCATTGACAAAAATTATTTTAAAGGAAAACGAATTTTCGTCATAAATCACCGTGTAATCTTTATCGTCGGATTCATCAAACGATATTCTAAAGTCAATTTTATTATCGTTAAGAGGAATTACCGTGGGTTCATAGGAGGGTGTTACTTCAGATGTAAACGCGTCATCAAAGACTATAGCTGGGAATTCAGTTTCAATGGATCTGAGGTCTTGAACGTCTTTATCATACCAGATCTTACCATACTTATCAGTTTCCCAATTAAACACTTTCCCACGTCTACAAGCTTTTTCTTCCTCAAGCCTGATATACTCCTCCATAGTAATGTTGGGGTCGTCCGTTTTAACCTGTAATAAATCTACTAGAAAAGAAAACTGTCAAATAGCTTAATACGCCGTATTTAGTAAACTGAATACGCCATATTGATGATAGAGTCGAATACGCTGTATTGGTTTAATTTATGATGGGGAAGTTAGAATCAAACTATCCTTGATGTTGAACGACGATTGACATTGAAAGCTTGATTAATACGCATGAGGTTTAAGAATCCGACTTCACTGACTGAGGCTGCAACACTATCGTCTAAAAACCAGCATAAGGACAGTTACAATAAAAATGAATATGGCTTTGTCAATCAACTTGAGTTCGTTGGCCATTAAACCTCAGGTTCCCGTTTTATAGTATAAATACTAAAACCTGTGATCATGTAGATTCAAAGAATCTCCTTGACAGGTCCATCTCAAAGCGTAGTATCTTCTAACACATATTATTAGATTCCACCAAATCTTGCTAGTTCTCATTTACCGAACTCTCAAAGCAGACAACAACGTAAAGAGTGAATCATATAGTTTACTATCTTTCTAAATAAAGATAGGTCGTGTCATTTCATTTACTGGACCAAAAACAATATCCAGTTATCACAAGCTCGATTCCTATAGAATCTTGCAAGTCACCTACCAAGAAGCTTTTTTTGATGTTGGCTCAGTAAGGAATTCCAATCTTCACGGTGAATAGCATTATTATGACTCAGATGTTCTGGCAGAAGATCTTCAAGGATTAATAATGCGTATGACACTTTGTACAACTTGTGAAATTTAAGGTGTTCACAAGTGTATTTTTGACATTGTGATCCTAAATGAGAGGATTTTATACTTTGATCTCTTCTTCATGGCTCTAGACTCGATTTGTGCACTTTGATTTAGTAAATCCGGAGGCTGGAGCAGACTGCCACCTATTCACTATAAACAATCTGCGGAGGAGATGTCCAAAGATTAACGTGTGAATCTCCGTGACAAATGAGACAAGTTTTCTTTAAGAGAAACCCCGAATGGATGGGAAGGTTGTGCATTGCATCACTGGTCCATGAACGACTTTCTTCAATATCAACAATCATCATTGTGAATTTTTGGATAAGATTATGTAATGACCCATTTAATCTGCTACGTTGTTTGAGGGGCTTCTTCTGTTTCCACACCTTTATCCCATGCATTTCTTTTTCATTATTCAACCCCTTTAATGCTTACCAAGACGTCATAACACACACCTTTTATGATGTTCCAGTAGTTAGCGCAATCCTTAGTCGGCAAGTTCTTCCCTGAAACACATTCATCTCCAATCATACCTAAGGACTTGCTATTTCTAACTATGGGATGTCCTGGGTAATACCCTCAGGTTTCTAGTTGGAATCGTAGGACTTACTCCTACCTAACCACCTTATGACTTATAGAATCGTCGTGAAATTATAAGGTGTTGAGGGTATAGAGTTCGAACCATAAAACCATTTTTCGACATTGTTATTATTCCAAATATCCCTTAACATAGCTCTGAGATTCAAAATTGTTTCGCACATGAAGAAAGAGTTGCAAAATTAGATTCTAAAGATCACATTCTTTCCTTATATCATAATTTAATTACAATTTACTCCCTTAGTTTAAATAATAAAAACCCTTAGTTATTTGAAAATACCAATTGATTAAAATTTGACATTGAAAAAAAATCATGGGGAGAAAAATTATAACCATGATATAGCATGAATTCATTTTTTTATATTGCTCCCCTTGAACAGTATGATGTGAGATACATATTTATTTAAAAACTGAGACATTTGAATGAAAAATTGATATGAACACCACAAAATGTTAAAGACGAGTGAGATGCCTTAGTGAACAATGTAATTAATAATTGACATTATAAGTTTTCCACATTTTAAAATTCACAAACTGTGTTGGATACATAAAATTGACATTTATTGAGATGTAAATCCAACCACATTAAAAGGCTTTGTTGTTAAAAAGCTCCCCCTCAGAAATTGATTTCACATAAAATGACATTCCTTCTACGTACTACAATTTCTTTGAAAATATGATCGAGGAATGGAGTGTTAAAACTACAATTTTAACAAAATACCATTTTTTATGGAAAAATATAATACCACAAATCTAAATTGTAGACACTTTGACATTGAAAGTTCTTTTGAAAAATTATGTTCACAATCGATTTTGAAAAACACAGATAGAAGACTCTCTTCTATTATTAGAGTAAGCCTCACTGAAGCGTACACTACCCTATTACATTTGAGGACCGAGTTATGCACTGAAATGTACTAAGTCATTAAAAAATTTAGAAATGACATGTTTTTAAAGCCATTTTGAAATTCTGCATGCGAACTTCATTTACACACCCGTGTTAATGTTAATCAACATTTCTAGGTACGTAAATGTTATCGATTCCAAGAGACATGTCGAGAAGATTCTTTTTGGTATTTTTGAAAAAAATTTCTGATTTTATATTTTGTTTTTCTAGGTTTTTTATTTTTCTATTTTCTTTTTGTTGGTTTTATATTTTTTTATTTTTCTTTTCCAAATTGTGTTTTTTATAAATTCAAAAAATAAAGAGAGAATAAAAAAATATTATACAAATGGATGTTTATGATGGATCAAGCAGATTCAGATGCCAAACCTCCAGTTCATCTAGAGTCAAACATCTCATACCAGTCTTTGACGAGATACTTAAACCTATCTTTCGATAAAAAACTTTAGTAAAACGAAGTCCGCTAACTGGTATCATTCCGACAAAGAATAATTCAACAATATCCTTTTCAACCTGTCCTTTATGAAGTGATATCTGACATCGATGTGCTTGGTACGGGAATGTTGGACTGGATTGCACGAGATGGCTATGGCTGCCTTTGAGTCACAATACATAGGTATTTTATCAAATTGGAAGCCATAATCTGTGAGCTAAGTTCTCAACCATAGAACTTATGCGTAGCACACAGATAAAGACACATACTCGGCTTCTTCTGAAGACATTGAGGTGCAGTCCTGCTTTTATTGTGGATGACCGCTGACAACAAATCACCACCAAGAAATTGTAATGCCACTAGATGTACTCTTACGTAAATCGAGACAACCCGCGTGATCCGAATCTGAAAAAGTAGTTAGTTCAAAACCGGTGTCCTTCGGATACCAGAGACCCATGTTAATGGAGTCTTTAAGGTACCGAAAGATCCGCTAAAACCGCTGTGAGATGTTTTCTCAGAAGTCGGTTTCCGCTTGATAGCGAGCATCAATACATGTTTGCATGTACAATGACTGTCTACTTGTTGTTAGTACATGAGTGCTCTGACCATACTAATGATATCTTCGTATTGGTCTATACCAAGAGTATTACTCAATTCGGCCATCAGGTGTTTTTAGCCATTTGGTGCTACCAAGGCTATCCATGAGTTCTTAACCATGCTTTTTACGTATCTCTTGAGCATACTTACTGGTTTTTAAAAGATACCAACGAAGGGGAATTGGTGGATATGAATTCCCTAAAAAAGAATATTAGCTCCCCATCATGAGTACCTAACAAACTAGTTGTGCATAAGTTTCCAAAAACGTTTTGAAGTTTTGGGTTCGTAAACCAAAAAATATGTACATCAAACGTAAATTTGCACAAGCAATATTCTTCCCCATGTTTTAGATAATGAATAGAGTTGGATCATTAGAACCTTGTTAAAAAAGAATCCCTTTGTATACCAGAAATTGGACAGTTCATCCTACATCTCTGGTGCTTGTTTGAGACATATAATCGCTTTCTTGAACGTAATCTTTATCAGGATGATATGGGTCAACAAATCCAATCTGGTTTGGTTACGTACACTTCTCCATTAGAGGTCCGTAAAGAATTGTTATGTTTAAAAACGTCCAACTGTATAACGGTAAAATGATTTGTGTGCAGCATACGCAATGAACAACCGGACGGCTTCTAATCGAGCAACTGGTGCAAATGACTCTTCGAAATCAATTCCTTTCTTTTGAGCATATCCCATTAGCTTACAAACTAGATTTGTTGCGAATAACAAATTTTCCTCATCACTTTGTTTTTTGCAGAGCCACATTAAGTTAGATGAATTTTAGCAAAGTGGTCCCGTCGACTAATTCCCATATAACTAATCGATCAAACAATGAAGTATCTTCTGTATTGATTCAATCCATGCAGAATCATCCATGGCTCTTAGATGGGTCATTGGTTCGGTTCGACTCACGGTGAGTGCGAACATACACATTTCGCCATTTGTTTCTAGCTGACGTCTTGTTCTAATTGATTAAGAAGGATTTCTAATGACGTGTTCTAATGTATGATCTTTTGTCCAATGTTGTAAAGAAGGATGGTGTTGATAGAAAGTATGCATGTTTGATGAATCAACATGACGAGACGATGTCTCCCCTTGTTCTTGTACCGGTGCACTAAAGATGTTGATAAATTCATCGTCGTCAAATGTTCATTTCGGTATGTGGTTTCATTCTGCTTGAATAATGTTCTCCGAAGGTGCATTAACAGTGTAGTACTTAAAGTTTGGATTTTGATGTTAGATTGAAATGTTCAATGGAGGTGGATCTGCAACATCGGTTGTTGTAGAAATATGAGTTGTGTTATGTTGTTGACGTTTATCCAGATTATCAGCAGCATGTACAGCAGAAGACTTTGACACAACAAGAGAAGTTCCATTAAGTAATTCATTGAACATCGGACTATATAGCAATTCCAGCTCATTTGACGTTTTTACTGTCTGAGCAGCTTGAGGAACATTTTCTTGACATTGTGGACCAGGACTTAAACAGTCTTGTTCATGTACCGTTGTCGAACATTGTGGACCGGGGTCAGAACCGATGTGAACTGACGCCATCTGAGGTAATTCGTCAAATGGTTTCAACTATTATTCTTGTTCTCTTGTTAAATACCTTGTAAGCCTTACCTGAGTAGAATACCCAACAAAAATGCATGCATTACCTTTTTCCTTCATTTTATCAAGATTTTCACCATCTCTAACAATATAGCAAAGAGAACCAAAGATGTGAAAGAACTTAACTAACGGTTTCCGGGCATTGATGATATGGTAAGGTGTTTTCTCATGTCGAGGAATTACAAGTGAACGGTTTTGAGTAAAACATGCTGTTGCAATTGCTTCGGCCCAGAAGAACAAAGGAAGTATAAGCGGTCGCTTAGCATTGTTCGAAGCACCACAATAATAGTACGGTTCCGCTTTCGACAACACGTTTTGTTCAGGTGTTTGAGCAGTTTACGTATTTAGTGTCTTGTTTCCCTCTTTTGCAAAGTATAGCATAAAGTTATATAAGAAATTCCTTGCATTTGTCAGTTCGAACTGTTTTTAAAACCATGAGCATGAAGTCCTCTTTGGACAATGTGAGAAAATCAAATGAGAACACAAGGTTGTTGCGTCTATGACTCAAGAAGTGAGTCCCAGGAATAATCGGGGGAAGTAATTCAACAAATATGATAAATATTTCTTTCCATTAAAGCTTTCTAACCCGCATTGGTACACATAAGTCCATGGTAGAAGTTGTAACCGTCTTTTAAGCTCGGGGTATCTTAGTGAGAAAAGACTTTCTTTTGCTGTGGACATAAATTAAAAATGACTAAAAGTGTCGTTTCTGCCTTAGATATTTTCATATCCTGCTGATAATGTTCCTAAGCTGACAAGGCAAAATTTCAAGTAGCATTTCCTGCTGATTATTGTTTCTGCTGGTCATGTTCTCGTTTCTGCTGACAGAGATAGAATCTGCTGAGTGTTATTTATAGACGTAATTAATGTAATTAAAGAATTATAGTTATATTCTAGTATTATCTCATTAATATAGGAATGAGATAAATTAGGAAGAGATTGAAATTGATGTATATCTCTTCTAGATTTTAGTTTTTCTGAGATGACCGATTTAGTGTTTCATCTCTATAAAAAGAATCCTTTGAAAACCATTAAGCATTAGGGTTTGGCACCGAATTACAAGTCACAAAAAACAATTCAATTTTTTTTTTGAATCCAATAGAAAGATACATAGAGGATCATTGTTCTTAATATATTCTTCTGTATATTAACATGTTTAGTTTCCGCCTAAACAGTATTAGATCCTCTCACTATATACTATGTGATGTACATACTTTATATACCAAACCACATAGGCTAGAAATAACTATCTAGTACCAGATCCTAACAAGTGGTATCAGAGCCTGAAGAGCCTCTGATAAAGAAGCATCACTCGTTACCTACAACAAAACATTGTTTCTCTAACCGATTAACATATGTCCTAAATCCATGCCTACTATACACAACTCAGTCACATTCACTTATCCTAACCCTAATCCATCTGCTTCACCTTCATTTACTCAAGATGATACCTCAGACTCTTTCATACCTGAACCCACACAACCGATACCTTCATTCACTCAAACTGTTTTCTCACAACCAATACCTACATTCACTCAACCTGCTCGCTCATTTCAAACAGACCTCAACCTACTCAACTCAACAGTAACCCTAAACAAGTCAGTTCACAACAGTTAACGAATAGTTCCAAATAGCCTCTAATCATCATGCTAACAATGCCAAATTTCTTACTGGAAAGGATAATTATGAGAAATGGGCCATGAAAGATGTGTACTGGAAATACAAATGCGATCATAAATCTTTGGAGGAATGTTCAGCAAGAAACAGTCCAAAGAGGTTGGAAAAATGCGAAGGAAATACAATTTGCTCATTCTCCTCCTGATCACCCTTGATGAGCATTGTTGCTAGTACACAGGGATAATAAGGTGAGAACCTAGTTGCTTCACAAGGCTCTACCTGAAGATCAATGCCCGATTTTCATCATTATGATGAATCAAGGGATATTGGATAGCAGTAAGGCGAGGTTTGGTGTGGAATGTGAAGAATCGAAGAAGATGATGAAGACCATGCTCAAGAGACAGAGTTTACATAATTCTCTGAGACAGAAGAAGAAGGCTTACACAAGGGCTAAGACAGGTTTTCAGAATAATCTGAGCCAGTTAATCAATTATAGGCAAGACAGACAATGATGACATCAACCTGAAGCTTTCTTAGAGCACACCCACTTCCCCCTTGTGGTCACAAGTTGCCTTGGCATCAAAAACAAGAGGTAGCCTTGAATCAATGAGCTTAGATGACCTGTATAACAAACAAAGGTCACTTGACTTATGTCAGAAATGGTCATAGTTAGGTGTAAACTGCTGCTGCTCCCAAACTCATTCAGCATTCATTGGAGCTGCCATCTCTCGCTCAAAGTCTAACTTAATCCAGATCATCAGAATATTTGTTTCATCAGTTTCTCAAACATCTGGTCGTTCCTGACAACATAATGAATGTGTTTTGCATTCTTATTGTTGCTGAGAATGAACCAATCAAAGATATGATCTATGAAGACTTGACCATTGATCAGTTGGAGATGGAAGAATTGGACATTGAAGTGGCAAATGGCCTTATGCTCTCCTTGAGGAATTAACATATTTTAGAAGAATGCAAGACGCAAGATGAACTATAACAATCCCCAGCAACCTGCCAGAATTGACAGAAGGAAGCTTAAAGCTACAAATTCATTTTCAATTGGGACATTTTGCTAGGGATGTAGGTAATGTGAAGACAGTTGATGATAAGGCCAGTATTCTGCTTTATAAAAGTCACAGAAGATAAAACAGACGAACCAAAAGCTATGGTTTCAGATGATTTCCAATGGTGAATTGGTCGGATCATGCGAGCAGAAACAAGACTGGTGAGGTTGAGAAGGTAAATGGGATGATGGCTGGACTTCATGCTAATAATGGTGGTGCTTAGTTGTTTCCTGATGCAACTGCTGAGACTGCTATGATGGGGGATTTCTCCCTAAGGTAGAAAATTGTCCTCTTGGCATGATTCAAAAATTAAAGATCTGAATAATATGTAGTATAATCTTGATAGATTGTTATAGAATGATTCTTAACATTAAAGTTCAGCATATCAGAATGCTGTTAAAACATAAGAATCACAAAAAAATTGGTACAATAAAACTCAATTGGCACTTAAAGAAAAGATTAGGTGATTATTATACTGACTAATCTAGAAAACATCAATAACACACTGTGCTATACCTGAAAAAATATATTACCATGCACAAAAAGAAAAGAAAGAATGGAAGTAAGTTTAAGCTACATTAGCTGATGAAAAGTGGAAGGAATCTTCCAAGAACTTGAAAAATTGATAATAGCTCTATGTCTACAAGAACTAAAATGGTCTAGGATTTAAAGATACTTTGGAAAAGACGAAGGTTTGATTTGGTCTACACCAAGTGTATTTTACCCAAACCAGTTAAAGAGATAAAAATACCATCTTTACTCATGGTTTGTCAAGGCTGGAGATTGCATGCAGACTCGCCCCTCCATCACTGAACTTATATTCCCACCCCATACAATCTGACATAGAGCACACACAAGTATGTTCGGGTCAAGTCCTATAATAAAACTTCTGAACCTCTTCAGAACTAAATGACTTTGTCTCTTTGATAACAGTGACAATCTTCAGACACAGAACTTAAGCATCCTGTGATTACTACCGTCAAGACCCAGACCAAATACTTCCCACCTACTGTTGATATCACGACTTTGGCAGATCTGATGTTGAAGACCCAAATTCTACTGCTTGGCATCCTAGTTTTTCTTGTTTTGAAATGTAAAATCTCCTAGGAACTTTTGTAATAAAAGTGGAATGAACAATAGGAATTGTTGTAAAAAAAATTCTGTGGCGCGTTAAGAAATGTTTTTTGTTTGTGTAAGTAAATTGCCTTTGATTAAAGATTTGTGACTTTTATAATTGTGTAATTCTGTCCTATGTAAATCTAAAGCACATCTGTTCCTGCTGGTAGTTAGGAATTCGCCAGCATCATTACTGCTATGGTGGATCTATCCCCCGCTGCTAGTAGAAACAGACCAGCAGTCAATTCTGCTGATAGACCAAATCCTGCTGATTGGTCTAAAAGACCAGCAACTGTTTCTGCTGGTAGACCAGTTTCTGTTGGTTGCAAAATCGCTGCTAGAGCTCATATTCTTTTAAGCACCATCATCTGTATAGTTTAATAATGTTAATTGGCCTGTCTTATATGACCCTTAATGTATATGAATAAGAGGACGATGGAGTACTGTCTGAAAGAACCTTTCCCAAGCCCAAAAGGGTTTTTTTATTTTTTACAAAAAAACTCTTAATAGGAATAAAAGACACATTTTTGGGTTCCAAGAGTAATGGTGGATCTCATCATCCACATGGTTTCACAATAAAGATCCACAGGCAGGCCTCAAGTCAAAATAGCTTGGTCCTCTCAGTGTAACTAATGGTGTATGTTGGAATAATTTGTAGGGAGATCGCTAGTACAGATAATGACAATAAGGTATAGTTGACAGATCGGTTGCTCCAAGAAGCATGATAGGAACAAGGAAAAACTTGAATGATTGTGCAGATCAAGGAGTCGTTGACAACTTGGAGGTTGGGAGATTGAAGAATATCAGGAAAAGCACCATATGGACTTCAAGCGTTGACTTTAAAAATGTCTAATATTTAAAGAGCTGCAGCAACCTTTAACTTTCTCTGTCTCACAATCTTGTGATAAAAAGACAAAGTTTCCTTTCACAGACACTGATTGGTTTGGTTGCTTTCAGAAGAAATGCCAATTTGCCTAATGAAGTCATGTGGGAACTCTGATGCCTATGAACAAGATACTCATACACATTCCAACATCTCATTACTCTGCAACCCCGCAAACAAAAGGTTACTTGTTTAGTAGCAAAAGCAATCCTTAGATGAAATCCACCAAAGGCATCAAGAATGAATGGCTCATGTGAACTTCAAAACAATCAACAAGATAGCTAAGGAAGGTCTGGTTTGATGGGTTACCTCTCAAGGTGTTTACTAATGAACACAACTGTGTTGCCTGCAACAAAGGAAAGCAACATAAGGCTTCTTACAAGCATATTTCTGCTGTGCGACTTATTACTAAATCCCTGCAATTGCTGCATATGGACCTTTTTGGTCCTACTAATATTAAGGAGTATTGACCATAAGTAACTACTCCTTGGTGATACGAAGACTTTAGCAGGTTTACTTGGATACGTTTCTATTTGGGTACTAAGGATGAAACATTTTTATGTCCTTTAAAGAATTTATTGCCTTAATAGAAAACAGCTAAAAAAAAGGTTAAAGGAAATAAGGTGTGATAATGGGACAGAGTTCAAAAATGCAAACTACTTGAACTCGTGTGGGGAAAAGGGAATCAAGAGACTATGGTAATCCCAGAACCCCACAGAAGAATAGGGATGGCTGAGAGGAAAAATAGGACTCTTATGGAGGCTGCTAGAACCATGTTGGCTGACTCTAAATTACCTACATGTTTTGGACTGAGGCTGTTAGCACGCTCACGGCTTGCTATATTTAAACATAGGTATCCTATTACAATCCCCTTAATAAAAAACCTTATCAATTGATATTTGAACGGTTCTCATAGGTCATCTTAAACCTTTTGGGTGTCAAGTAACTATCCGTAATACAAGTGACCATTTGGGAAAATTTGAGGGCAAAGCTGATGAAGGTTATCTTGTTGGTTATGCTCCAAATAGCAAGGCCTATAGGGTTTATAATTTAACTCACAAGAGGGTAGAGGAAACTGATTCGCAGATAGTACGTATATAAAATAAATCAAATGTAAATCTCAACCAATTGCCCTTAACCAAGGGAAAAGGTCAAAATCTATACAAAGAGATAAAATATATAAGAATCAATAATAAAAAGATTCCGGAAGAGATATTCCCGGGTCGTATGTCCCAACGAGGCTGCAATTGAAATTTATCCTGGTTTGATGAGAATTTGAATGATGGAGAAACTGATATGATTATAACTAAAATTAAATAAAACTTAATTTAATCTACGGGAAACAAGCGAAGTGAAATGGGATCTTAAAACACTAACGGAAGCAAAATAGTAAAAGGAAATCCAAAAAATTAAAATCTAAATTTAAATACGGGGAACAGAATAAGGTATCGGTAAATATTAAAAATTAAGAAAAATAAATGCTAAATTAAATTAAAAATCAAAATTAAATTCTAATTAACTTAATTTGAAAAATAAAGAAAACTAGAACTAAAACGGAGGTCGTTTGAATGCTAAACGAAAAGAAACGGTAAAACGCACCCGGTAAAAACGGGTCTAAAACTGAAATTTAAGAAAAATTAAGCCTACACTAAATTTTATATTTTTCCTAGACACTAAATGACAAAAGAAAATTTTATAAAAAAGAAAAATATTTTTTTATTAATTTTTGGATTTTTTATGAATTTTCTAAGATTAAAAACTAATTAAAACTAATTAAATATAAAAAGTCAGAAAATATAACTATAAAAAATCTGAAAAAATCAAATTAAATAAAGAAAAAGTTAACAAATCTAAAAATATAAAAATGCCCAAATTTTACTATTTTAATTAAAAGTAATTAAACTAATTAGATTTAAACCTAATTTAATTAATTAAATTAAATAAAACTAACTAAGGCTAACTGTGGTTATAACTAAAGGACTAACAGTGAAAGGACACAAGGATTAACTGTGAAAGGCTAACTTAACTAAAAGCACTAACTATGTTAACTATGAAATTGGAAATTACACTAATAGTCCCTGAGAATGACCCCGATTACAAAGTGGGTCCCAACAGCTTATTTTTGAAAACTTATAAAAGCAAACTTACTAAGGGGCTTAAGGGGAACATTTTTCCTAATAAGCACATAAGCTGAATTGAGCTTAATAAGCCAGAAATGTAGCTTTTTGGGCTGACAGCAACTAAATAAGCTTATGGGCTTATTTTCTTTTCTTTTTGGGATTTAAGCTAATAAAATAAGCTACACTTTATGGGGAACAGATAAATAGGAGAAGGGAGTCCTAAAATTAGCTAAAGTTATCTAAATAAGCCCTAAGATAAGCTGGGAGAAAAATAAGCTATGTTAACAGTTTTCAAAAGAAACAGAAATAGTGCTACTTTAAAGCTATTATTTAGCTAAGCTAGAAAGAGAATTAAGCTACCAAATTTTGGGGGATTAAAGAGGAACCTAGGGTCTATAATAAACAGCCATAAAAGCTCATGGCTTAATTATACAATAAGCTAAAAGAAGGGGCTAAATATGGGTGCTCAGCACCAGGGGAGAACATGCAGTGGCCAAGGGGCTTATTTGGGCTTATGCAATAAGCTCACAAGGGCTTATTTCCCAAGACCAACTTCAAACATGTAACAAAGGGAGGGTATTGAGCTTTTATTCAAAACTTGGGAGCCTAAGGTTTAATTAAAACTGCTGAACAAATGGCTTAAAAATGGCTATTCTCAAAAAAATACATACAAACTCTTTGACTTATGCTTGGTCAAAAGAAAAGAACAGCAACAAGGCTTGGTTTAAAGTGGCTAGATACATCAACAAAGAGCACACAATGGAGTGCTTAAGCTGCTTATGCAGCTTGAGCACTTAAGCTCAAATTAGCTTAAAGAAAATTTGACAGAAAATAGAAAATACTTAAAATTTGATTTTAAAACTAAAAATGTGGGTTTAAGTGGCTTGATTAAGCCTGCACACTCAGCCAAAAGTGGCTGGGTGTGTATGCTCCATTGAAATTCCCTTTTGACCCATTTTCAGTATAAAACCAAACACTCCCTTAATTTTAGAAAAATGAGTTTTAACTGATTTTTGGTGAAATGAATCCAGGAAAATTGATTACAAGTGAAACCTTAATCACTTTTAACACATGTTTAAGCAAGTTAAACTGAATTTAAACAACTTAAATGATAGTTTGATTTTTGACAAATGTAATATCACAAAAGCTCTTAACCTTGATTAAAACTGAAAGTAATACAATGTAAACTTAAAAAGAAACTGAATACAAATATTTAAATGCAAACTTAAGTAGAATTTACACTAAGAAAAAGTAAAAAAAAAGTTATTGGATTCGGCTTGTTCTTCTAGCTTTTATACAAGTCCCAAAGGCATTCTTGGTCTTCACATTGTGCTAGCTGTGAGTGTAGAGAGACCCTTATCCAATCCTAGCCCTTGGATGGCTTTGTCTTCATCTTAGCCATTGATGGTTTTGCTCGGGTTGTGTGAATTTGGCAGGGAAGGGGTTATAGGGTAATTGGGTTGTGGGGAAAGGGTGTAGGTGAGCTGTGGTAGTGTACTGGAGAGGTGGTTTGGGCCATAAACTGTGGGGAAGTGGTGGTTTGGGGTTTGGCGGGAAATGGTGTTGGTACAGTTATGGTTGCTCTGTTTAAAAGAGATCTTTGGGGAAGAGGCAACCCAAGTCCCTTAACTCTTTCTCTCTTTCTATTTCATTTTAAGCCGAAAACTTAGTTATAAATAGGTTTAGAAATTAACACAATTGGCCCCTCTAGTTTTATAAGAAAAGGGAAACAAAGAAGGTTTTGGTTATGGCAGTTTTGGTCCCTGCTGTTTTAACTTAAAAGAAATAAAGAAAGTTTAAGCTATTTGCAAAACTAGCCCTTGTGTTTTATTTTTCTCTTTTTCTTTTATAAAACAACTTTTAAACTTGGCATTTTTAGCCCTTTTCTTATTTTTTT
>BQNB010095567.1:0-25836 GCA_026074375.1 Tanacetum coccineum
AGATACAAACATTTTGAGTCTACGGTTATGCCTTTTTGGTTAACCAATGCACCATCTGTTTTAATGAACTTAATGAACCGGGTTTGCAAACCATACTTAGGTAGGTTTGTCATCGTATTCATTGATGACATTCTGGCCTACTCAAAGTCGAAAAAGGAACATGAAGTTCATTTAAAGTTAGTGTTAGAGTTACTGAGGAAGGAGAAGTTGTATGCTAAGTTTTCTAAGTGTGAGTTTTGGTTGGAAGAAGTGGATACGAGTAAGAGTAAGGCAGTGAGGAATTGGATGATTATTCTTAGGATTGGCTGGTTATTTCTGACATTCATCGCGAATATTTTTTAAGATTGTTGAACCCCCTTACTTCCCTATTTGAGAGGAATCAGAAGTATGAGTGGAGCGTAGAACAAGAAGAGGCTTTTCAGACTTTGAAGAATGATTGTGTCATACTCCGATAAAGCGAATGTAGTGAGTGATGCGTTGAGTAGAAAAGAGAGAGTGAAATCAAGATGAGTAAGAGGAATGATACTAGCAGCCCAAAGTGAGGCATTCAAGCAAGAGAACGTGCTCGCAGAAAGGCTACATGGTTTAGATCAACAAATGGAAAGAAAAGGAGATGAGAGTTTGTACTTTATGGATCAAATTTGGGTTCTATTTGTAGGAAGTGTAATGGATGAGGTCCATGAATCAAGGTACTTGGTACATCTAGGAGCGGATAAGACGTACTATAACCTTGGAGACATGTATTGGTAGCCACGTGTAGAAAAGGATATAGCTACCTATGTTATCAATTGTTGGATTTGTTTAGGAGGTGAAGACTGCAATGTCAAATACTTTTGGCTTGCTGCAACAGCCTGAGATACTTGAGTTAAAATGAGATAGAACCACCATGAATTTTACCATTAAATTTCCAAGATCAAAGTAGTGAGTATGATGTGATTTGGGTGATGGTCGATAGACTGACCAAGTTAGCTCATTTTCTAGCTATACAAGAAGATTTCAAGATGTGAAGTTGGCAAAGATTTATATTGATGAGATAATAGCAAGGAATGGAATTCTGGTGATGATCAACTCAGATTGAGATGGATGATTTACCTCGTGGTTTTGGCAGACGATGCAGAAAGTATTAGAGACACGATTGGATTTGAGTACTGCTTAGCATCCTCAATCGGATGGACAGAGTGAATGTATGATTCAGACTTTGGAAAGATATAATGAGGGCATGTGTTATTGAATTTGGTTGTAGTTATCATTTGAGCATTTGGTGTGCTCTGTTTGAAGCTTTGTATGGAATGAAATGTAGGTCGCCTGTTTTATGGGCTGAGATTGGGGAAAGTAGTTTGATTGGACCTGAGTTGGTTTAAGAGACGACTGATAAAGTGGTGTTGATAAAAGAGAAGCTCAAGGCGGCGAGAGATCGTCAAAAGAGTTATGTTGATAATAGGCTTAAACCGTTAGAGTTTGAGGTGGGTGATCGTGTTATGCTAAAAGTGTCGCCTTGGAAAGGTGATATTCGCTTTGGGAAAAGGGTAAGTTAGCACCGAGGTATGTAGGGCCATTTGAGATTCTTGAAAGAATCGGTCCTGTAGCTTATCGGTTGAGATTACCTGAGGAATTGAGTGGTGTACATGACATGTTTCACGTGTCACTAAAAGTAGTGATGGTGGGATGCTAGTCTACATGTATCATTTGGATGAGATAGAGGTTGACAAAACTCTTCGTTTTGTTGAGGAACCTATTGAGAATAGTGACTGTGAAGTTATGAGGTTAATATGTAGCAGGATGGTGATAGTTAAGGATTCGGTTTTGGTAGAAGCGAGGTCTTTAGGATCTTCAGGTAACTGAGTATCAACACTTTTTTCGTTGAGAAAGGGGTCATTGGGAGTTGTATTTGAAGTGGGTAGTAAGGGTTTTCTTGTAGTGCTTAGTATGCCCTTAGATGTGTTTTGTGTGATATTTGGTTTAAATTTTATTTTTATGATAAACTCGAGAGTCGAGCTATTTTTCAAAAAACATTAGGCTTTTGTAACATACTGATAATTGGGTTCATAGACTGAGTTCTTGTTGTGATGAGTTGCGAGACGGGTTGCAATGAAGTTGTTACGCAACTTTAAGGTTTTTGAGAGTCTCGCGATGACGGTGCGACTGGTTCAGGTAGGTTGGATTGTTCTCTATTTGTTTGGAGCGGTCTATGCGTTGCTAGCTCTATAACTAACTCACAAAATTTCACGATGTAATATCTCTCTGTTATATTATATATCCTTTTTCATAGGGTATATTTTTTTCGCTTTATTTTTTTTTTTAACCATTTCCTTGGCATTCCAATATCTCAATATGCACATTTCTTGCATAGCTATAGGTTAACGAGCTCACGCAAAAACTACCGATGCAATCCTATCTATGTATATGTCAAGCAAACATCAAATATGTCATGTCAATATCATAATATAACACCCTGTGTATTTCTATGTCATTGACGACATCCAATTTATTTCACAAAGGTACCTTTTTGAATTGTACATGTTTTGCTTGAAAGCATTAATATTAAGCTCTACATCGAGTAAGTCTAAAAAATTAGCGTTCAATGTAACGGGAACATCAAACAATTAAATGTTTACATCAATCAAGGGTTATATAATTATTTTGAGAATAATTATTAACTTTGTTCATTTTATTTTTATCGGATACGTAAAGTGTATACGTTTCGCAATAAATTGCGTTTAGGCACTCCCGGAACCACAAAAACTTTCCTACGCTTCAACAAATACCCACTTTTATACCCAATACATAAAAGTTGGAAAAATATCTCATGTATATCCATATCTATGCGAAATTATGGCAAAATTAATGTGAAAATCAGCCTTATTTGGTCAACTGCACCAGACTTCTTATGAACACCATTACCTTTTCTTTTGATAAAGACCATAATCTATGGCTTACCTAAGACTAAGAGACATCCATTGCCACTTACTTTGACTCCTAGGACAATACCTTGCCTTACTTGCATCTATTACATAAGAGAATAACCCCACGTTCATACAATAAACACTTAGTAAATTTTCAAAATCTTTCTTCCCCATCTATATAAATGCTACGGCTTTGTATCAAGCACTCTACCAATCCATAGCAATTTTTATACACCCTACACCTCCTATTCACATCTATCCTAGGCGTTCTAAGGTGTTTTTACATCCATTCGAATCACCATTTACAAGTATTATCAAGAAAAACAAGATTAGGGTTTTCTTGAGGAAAACTAGGGTTTCTTAAGGCAAGCTTTGGTTTTAAGGCTAAAACGGGTTGTTTAGCATTTTGTTTCTCATATCATCTACATTCATAAGGTCTATTTTAATCTTTATGCTTTCATGTTTTGAGTTTGTTTATTATATGATGTGCATATAGTGAAAATTCAACATTAGGAATACTTTTGAAATGAAAAAATTAATTTTTCTTGTGAATATGATTTTGTACACTTTCTCACATACTTGGATGATGGTAATTTCATGAATTAAAGGATATATAAGTCTTGGTACAATTTGTGTTAAGTATAAAAAAGTTCATATGTATAACTTGTAATTAAAAGTTAGTAAGTAAAGTTTTGATTTTAAGTGTTATCATGGATGTAACCTTGTTAATTGGAAACATGAAGGACTATTATGACAAGCGTAATGCTAATATAAGGATGATATATAATATATAATGATATATGAGACTTGTTGGTAAAATAAAAAGTGGTAAGTATAAAAGAAAGATCAAAAATGGAAGCAACAAACTCAAGCAAACATTCTGTCCAAAATTCGAATTTTTACATAGCCATTTATTTTATATTTTTATAAGATAATACATTTCACGACGATTCCGAAAAAGTAAGAAACTTGTTAAACGGATTAATAACGAAAAAGTTACGTTAAAAACGAGTTATACGTTAATAAACGAAGTCGTAAGTAAATTTTTATAAAAACATTTTTATAAAAATTATAAACAGCAAGTGTTGATATTTTTAACAAATAATACATATTTTTAGGATTCCAAAATGATAAGAATCGTAATTTTTCAATTAATAACGAATGAGTTATGAATTTCGCGAGTTTACGACAATTAATACTTTTATAAAACTATTTTTATAAAAGTTACTATTCATGACAGAAAGTTATATTTTTGTAAACCTCATAAAAATATAGAACTTTCAAATACGAGAACGTCCTCGAAAGAATCGTTAAAAACGGAGCTATAACGAATAAAATACGACATTTACGGGTTTTACGACGACGAATACGATTTTTATAAAACTCACGTCTGATGTGAACAGTAAAAGTTACTGTTCACCAGAGGGTCAAAATATGGAAAATGTCAAATTATGATAACTCGTCCTAATACGAAAAGATGGACATAAGAAACGCGAGAATCGGGTTTAAAACGCGAAAGTTACGCCAGTTTTACTAAAACGGTAATTATAAACGTTTTAACTTATTAAACACAATTTTACCAAAACCATTAGTTGGTGATTGAGCTATATAGAATGTTATGTGGTTATCAAAGTACTATATTACTAGGGAGTTTCATAATGAGGCCTCTTCGGATGGCGTATCGACGAGTTGTTGGATTTACGATTTAAAGTGTCCTAACTCCTCGTACGTCATGTCATGACCTCTTTAATTATGATAGCCCGAACGATAGTACAATGTAACAACTATAGGATTATATTCAATGTTATTGATTAAAGTACTCGGTACTTATACGACCTATGATAATTTAGGTTGCATTCGATCTTTTACGTGACGCTTTATCTGCTATATTTGGATTATCAGAACTCAAGGTGAGTTCATAGCCCCACGTTTTACATGCTTTTGTTTTACAAAGTTTTTGGGGTGAAAAACATGCAATGCTTTACAATTGGACACAAGTGGTTAAGTTTCATGTTATGATTACGTGTTGCCTAAGTAGCGATAACCCCTATCTGAGCCCATTATCATGAACTGTTAATTTCGAGCACGAATGTTATAAATAGATCTATTTGGTTTGACATCCCCGTTCAGGTGATTAGCTATCACTTGACAAACGAACGTATACCATGTCGAATATAGGATGTTGCGGGTTAGAACATCACCACGGGCAATGTAGGCCATTAATTTGGTATCCATACACGTCAAGCTTCAGTGTCATGAGCTTAGAGCAACGTAATTACATTTATATGATGTCTGCATTTGTTGCATTATCATACACTTGGGAGATCTTGTGGTCCTACAATATATGATTTATCAAACCTATGAATTCACCAACATTATTGTTGACGTTTTAAAGCAATGTTTTTCAGGGGATCAATAAGCACGAGGTGCGATGGATACATTGGTGGTTTTGATTTGGATGTCATGCATTAAAGATTTTGTCGCATTTCATTTTGTTATCTGTTATGGACTGAAAATCTTTGTATTTTGATCAAGTGAACAAGTTAAGCTTCGGGCTTATGTAACAATTACTTTGTTAAATCCAATGTATCGTTTTCAAACGACTTTTTGGTCGTTCTATATATATCTTGTGTTATTGATCTGAGAAGTAACACACCCCGGACCCTTATTCCGCTGCGACCCAATTTGGGGGTGTTACAAAGATGCTTGAATCTATTGAAAATGGACCTCTTGTCTATACAACTATTAAAGAAAATAGTCAAATTCAAAACAAGAAATATGCAGAACTCACTGAAAAAGAAAAGCTTCAAGATGACTGATGTTCAAGCAACTAACATTATTCTCCAAGGTCTCCCATCAAATGTGTATTCTCTTGTCAACCATCATCAGGCGGCTGAAGATACCTGGGATAGAGTCAACTTACTGCAGCGACCCAATTTTGGGGGTGTTACACTTTGGTTTTAACGGGTGCTCTTTTAAAAGAGACAAGTCCTTACGAGATTGCTATCATCAACTAAGCTACTAATCGCAGCATCAGCAAGCAACTCAATACCTGAAAAATCAACCATGGCTTGAACCTGTCCTCTCTGGATGTCAGTCCTACTTATACCACGTAAAAGAAGACCGAAATTATCAACAGCCTCGCAAACAAAGGGAAAAAACAATATTACATGGAAGATCAGTAGCTACGGTTATAAAAGAGATATCACTTACTTCTTTGTGATCTAAACTCTTCTTGGACACTTCAACAGAAACTGATTACTCATACAAATAAGTCCAGTAAAACACAATGAAATCGCTTGCACCATCCTGTGTTCAACGTGACCAGTAGCCACAGTACCACATGCCTACATAGAAAACAATTATGATATAAGATCAAAAGTAAGAAAACCTAAAAGTATAGAGGAAAAAAAGATGTTTTTAGGGTTTGTAAAGATACGAATGAATGAATAGAATCGAATGTTTTTTTAGGGTTTGTAAAAAAATAACGTAGGATTATGATTTTGATTATATATATCCAACATATTTAAATTAGAAGTAATTCTTTTTTCATGATATATATATTCTAACTTCCAAATTAATCTTAAAGGAGAATTTTTTTAAAAGGATAACATATTTGATTTTTCATTGTATATCATAATTTCTGGCTTGCTCCATTGGTTGAGGTGTTTGTTTGTGAATTAGCAGACCCAGGTTCAAATCTTGCCATGAACATAATTTGCTAATTTTTTAAAAACCGAATTTTAAATAAATAATAAATAAAAACAAAATTTCAAAAAAAATGATGACAAATAAAAAGATTTAAAAAAACGAAATTTACAAAAAAAACTGATGACATGGCATCCATGGTGACATGGCATTATATGTGGCATACATGGTCAAATGATATAATATAAATATATATATATGTATTATATGATATAAATATATATATATAAATGTATATAATACTTATGTATATATATAATGTAGTAATATATAAAAGTATATATATATATGTATATATATATATTATATAAATATATATATATTTAATATATATATATATCATACCTATATATATATATATTACTATATCTATATTATATATATAATTCTATAATATACTAATAAATGTATATGTAGGAATAACGTACTTATATATGTATACATACGTAATATAAGTATACATACGATATATATGTATACATGACGTAAATATAAAATACTATACGGTAATAATAATATAAACGTCAATATATAAAACGGTATATATCTATAAAAACGTATATATATATATATACAATATATATATATATACTAGATATATAAATATACGTATATATATATATATACGTAACAATCTATAAATACAATATAAAATAATATACGTAATATAATATATATTAAACGTATATAAATATACTATACCTTTTATAAATATACGTATATATATATATATACGTAAGTATATATAATACGTATGTATACATATATCGTATTTATAACATATATACGTATGTATACATATATACGTACGTATACATATATACATATATAATACTGAATATATATAGTATATAATATTATAAATATATAACGTACATATATTGATATATATAGGTATATATAATAATAATATATAGAATATTATAAAAAAAATAAACAAATATATATATACATATATATATATACATATATATATAATACATATATATAGATACATATAAATATATACATATGAAAATTATATATATATATACATATATACATAAAAAATATATATATATATCATTTGACCATTTAATGCCACATCATAATGCCATGTCACCATGGATGCCATGTCATCAGTTTTTTTTGTAAATTTTCGTTTTTTTTGAATGTTTTTATTTGTCATCAATTTTTTTTTGGAATTTTTGTTTACTTATTTATTTATTGTAAAAATTCGGTTTTTAAAAAAATTGCAAATTATGTCCCTTGTAAAATTTGAACCTGGGTCTGCTAATTCACAAATAAACACCTCAACTACTGGAGCAAGCCAAAAATTATGATATACAATGAAAAATCAAGTATGTTATGCTTTTAAAAAAATTCTCTTTAAGATTAATTGAAGTTAAGAAATATATCATGAAAAAGAATTACTTCTAATTTTAAATATTTGGATATAATCACAAAAATCATAATCCTACGTTATTTTTTTACAAACCCTAAAAAAACATCTGATTCTATTCATTCATTCGTATCTTTACAAACCCTAAAAACATCTTTTTTTCCTCTATACTTTTAGGTTTTCTTACTTTTGATCTTATATCATAATTGTTTTCTAATGAAGAGCAACTGTGAGTACAGTGGCTACTATGGTCACGTGAACACAGGAAGGTGCAAGCGATTTCAATTGTGTTTACTGGCTTATTCGTATGAGTAATCATTTTCTGTGAAGTGATCCAAGAAGAGTTTAGATCAAAAAGAAGAAAGTGATAATCTCTTTTATAACCGTATCTACTGAACTTACATGTAATATTGTATTTCCTTTGTTAGCGAGGCTGTTGATAATTTCGGCTCTTCTTTACGTGTATAAGTAGGACTGACATCCAGAGAGGACAGGTTCAAGCCATGGTTGATTTTTCAGGTATTGAGTTGCTTGCTGATGCTGCGATTAGTAGCTTAGTTGATGATAATGCAGATCACGTCAAGGACTTGTCTCTTTTAAAAGAGCACGTAAACCAAAGTGTAACACCCCCAAAATTGGGTCGCAGCGGAATGTGTTTCCGGGAGCGTTACTTCAAAACACCAAAATGCCCAAGTCATGAGAGAACGACCTCTAAGTGTCCGTTTGAAAAGTATTCTTGAAAAGTTTGGACTCCCATTTTCCTCAAATAGGCCAAGCATCTATTTCACCTGAGAAAAAACATGCTTAAAAGGGTCAACATAAAGTTGGTGAGTTCATAGGTTTTCGTAAGTAAAATTGTAAATCCCAAAACTATATATATAGGTTTACATGTGTTACAAGTTTCGCCCATACAAGACTTGCAACACAAAAACACGACATATATAGGGGTCCTTATATAAAATCTAAACAAGTTTCAAGGTATAATTGAAATGAACACGATATCCCAAAATATGTTTCAAGTAGATGAGCACAATATCCAAAAATGTTTCAGAGGTAGATATATAATGAGCACAATATCCAAAAATGTTTTAAGTAAATATTGTAATGACACAAAATATCAAAATATTCAAGTATATATTGTAATGAGCACATATAACAAACTATGGTTTCAAGTATGTAAGGAGAAATGATTTCCGATTACTCTAAGTTACATGGAACGCGACGTAACTAATAAGTATGCACTTTAACAAGGCACGGTAAAAATACATAAGTCTTCAGTGTTTGGCCTGTAGACACTATTAAAACCAATCCAGTCGTAATCCAACATTATATAACGATCGATAGTATCGATTCTCGACTAGTGAGAGCTAATCACCCGAACGGGGGTTGTCAATCCAGAATATATCTATTTATAAACATTCACTGCTCACCCTCCAATTTGATATACAGTTCAGCAACTAATCAATCCTGTAATTATTCATAAAATCAAGTATGTGTTTACGTCCAAAAAAAAACCAAGTATTGTATCTCATCGCATATGACATTAAAGAAGTGCATAATTCAATTTGTATCAACCATGTCAATGCATTTGAAAACAACATGGTTCCTCACCCCAAAACTTCTAAAAACAATCGATGTAACACGTGGGGCTATAAATCAACCTTGAGTTTCTTATAACCAAATAACTGCAGATAAAGCGTCACGAAAAGAACGAATGCAACCTAAATTATCATAGATCCAGTAATAAGTACCGAGTACTTAAATTTGATAACATTGAATGTAATCCTATAGATTATATCGAACTATCGTTCGGGCTATCATAATTAAAGAGGTCATGACATGACGTTCGAGGTAGTTTAGGACACTTTAAATCGAAATCCAACAACTCGGCGAACGCCATCCGAGAGGCCTCATTTGAAACTCCCTATAATATAAGTACTTTGTAACACAAAATATTCTATATAGCTCAATCACCAACTAATGGTTTTGGAAAAATTGTGTTTAATAAGTTAAAACGTTTATAATTACCGTTTTAGTAAAACTAGCATAACTTTTGCGTTTTAAGCCCGATTCTCGCGTTTCTTATGCCCATCTTTTCGTATTAGGACGAGTTATCATAATTTGACATTTTCAATATTTTGACCCTCTGGTGAACAGTAACTTTTACTGTTCACATCAGACGTGTGCTTTATATAATTCGTATTTGTCGTCGTAAAACCCGTAAATGTCGTATTTTATTCGTTATAGCTCCGTTTTTAACGATTCTTTCGAGGACGTTCTCGTATTTGAAAGTTCTATATATTTATGAGGTTTACAAAAATATAACTTTCTGTCATGAATAGTAACTTTTATAAAAATAGTTTTATAAAAGTTTTAATTGTCGTAAACTCGCGAAATTCATAACTCATTCGTTATTAATTGAAAAATTACGATTCTTATCATTTTGGAATCCTAAAAATATGTATTATTTGTTAAAAATATCAACACTTGCTGTTTATAATTTTTATAAAAATGTTTTTATAAAAATTTACTTACGACTTCGTTTATTAACGTATAACTCGTTTTTAACGTAACTTTTTCGTTATTAATCCGTTTAACAAGTTTCTTACCTTTTCGGAATCGTCGTGAAATGTATTATCTTATAAAAATATAAAATGGATATGTAAAAATTCGAATTTTGGACAGAATGTTTGCTTGAGTTTGTTGAATCCATTTTTGATCTTTTCTTTATACTTGACCACTTTTGTATTTTACCACAAGTCTCATATATCATATATATTATATATCATCCTTATATTAGCATTTACTTGTCCATAATAGTCCTCATGTGTCCAAGTTATCAAGGTTACAAATCCATGATAACACTTAAAATCATAACTTTACATGTTAATAATCCTAAATGGTGATATAAGCTAAATAGAATAATCATATGCATAAAAATGAATATTGTAAGAACATAAAGAGTTCAAGTAAACCTTATAAGGTATGATGATGATGATGAGCTAGTGCTAAACCCTTGTTTAGCCACAAAACCAAAGCTTGCACTTAAGAAAACCCTTATTTTCTTAACAAAAACCCTAGCTTCCTTTTCTTGATTAACACTTGGAAAAGGTTAGCCAATGCTTGGGATCACCTTAGAATACCTTAGAATGGATGTGTATAGGAGTGTATGGGTTGAATAAAATTTTGTATGGGTTTGCTTGGGTGCCCTATGTGAGCCGTGAGCTATATGGAGCCAAGGGAGGAGTTTTGGTTTGATTTTTACTAAGTGTTGGTGATGTATGAGTCTTTCACTAGATACTAGTATGTATATAAGAGGAATTCTAGTCAAAGAGACCAAGCATGGTTCAAAGGATGGTCCTTGGTCTTGGGTATGGGCTTATGAGTCAAAGTAAGCAAAGTATGGCTAGGAAATGATGAAGTATGGGGTACATTAAAGAAGCATGGTGTTGTTTTGACCAAATGGAAGAGTTTCTAGTATTTCTTTGTACCATTGACCATAAATTCGGCAAAACATAAGATATAGATGATATATTTTGCAACTTTAATGTATTGGGTATAAAAGTGGGTATTTGTTGAAGCGTAGAAAAGTTTTTGTGGTTCCGGGAGTGCCTAAACGCAATTTATCGCGAAACGTATACACTTTACGTATCCAATAAAAATAAAATGAACAAAGTTAATAATTATTCTCAAAATAATTATATAACCCTTGCTTGATGTAAACATTTAATTGCTTGATGCCCGTTTACATTTAATGCTAATTTTTTTTAGCTTACGCGATTTAGCTTAATATTTACGATTTAAAGCAAACGCGTACAATACAAAAGGTACATTGTGGATTTATCGACGTCGTCAATGACTTGAAAATACAGGGTGTTATATTCCACATCCACTACACATTTTAAATCAATCCAAGTAAAACATGTGGAACATCTATAACATACCTCATGTTGGCTGATTTCACTTTCACAAATATCACATGTAGATCGGGGGTTTCTAGTGTAGGAAAGGTATTGAGGATGCAGGTCTGATATGTGTTTTAAAATTGGTAGGAGCTTTGCACAGAATTTTTGAAGGAGTACATGAGTCTATAGTACATCTATAGTAATACCAGTGATACACAGTGATATTTTGATGGCACCGGTTACATGGACGTCGAAACTCATCTTCAATAATCAAGTCATCGTCATCGTCATTAGATTCTTCTTCCCATTCATCTAGAATCTTTGGCGACTGCAAATGAACGAGCTCCAGTAGATGCTCATGTTCAAACACCTTCATTATTATAGTTATATTTGTATGTTTTAAGATATGGTGTTCGTTGAGCTCGTATGAAATAACAAGACAATATGATACTTTGCTTGCAAACCAATCCATGAAACGGAGAGCATCTTCTTTTTCTTTTTCTTTTTCTTTTACCTTTATGTTCTTACAAGTTTGTTTTATTCTTATAAAACTTGCTTTGTAAGTCATTCTTCAAATCCAATGGTTTTCATACAACTAATGTGTGTCTGCCTTTGTTTGTTTATTTTCAAGAGAGTGCGAAAAGTTACATGTCAGTCAATACTCGATAAAAAGTACAATCATTATTGTAACATCTTGATTTTTACAGAAAATAATAGCGGATTTATCTAGAATGCTATTGGTTACGTCAAACATTTTAGTAAGATAAATAGAAAAGTCCCACTTTGATGGCATTAATAACATAGTTGGTAGGGACTTCTTATGTAATAAGAAATAAGTAGCTCGCGCAAGTATTGCAAAGCATGCTATTACAAAGGGTTTATTACATCGAGTTGTTATAAAGAAAGTCGGTCCAGGGAGATATACTCCCTCCTCCATCCTTCTCATGTTCCAGAACAAATAAAAAAATATAAAATAAATAAAGAGCAGGGACAACATGTTACTTCATCTTAAAGAATTCTAAAATCATATCAAGTTCTATCAAGATTAAGCAAGATTAACAAAGGGTTATTAGGGCTTGACTAGTTATGATGAATCGAGAGCTTCAAGTTATTTATATTCTCCCCAAAATTCCAAGTAAGTATCTAATTATATGTTTAATCATGGTTTCAAGCTAGATGAAACATGAGGTTATGTTTACAAAGTGACTTACACGGTTATGTGATGAATTTATGGATTTATTTTAATTGGGGGTTTATGCTAAATTGCTGATTAGATTAACCCTAGTCTTGAATTATGGGAAATTATGGTTTAGATAATCATGTCATGTTAGAATTAAGTTAATAATCAAGTGGTTAATTCATGGTTAAAAGATTAGCAAAAATTCAAGTAATTGCTAGAAGTTATGAGTGATTATTCTTAATAAAAGGGTGTTTGGCTAGGGCTTAATATGGTGCCTAAACATGTGCTTTTGGCTTAAGTCCCGAATAAAAGATGATCTAGATATGTTAAATAAGCTGAGATATAAGTTTGTTAAAGATTGGGATAGCTTAGTATGAGTTTTGGGTCATTTTGGTAATGACCCAAATTGGGACTATGCAGATTTTTGTACCAACTTTAAAAAATCATAGAAAAATAACTGTAGCTTCGTTGGGAGCGTACCTTACATATTCGAAAAAGGTAAAAGAGTCTACTTTCTGTCAAAATTATATCTAGGTCTTGAATGCAAGTCTTAATGGGTCAAAAATAGGAAAATACAGCAGGCTGCAGAAGTTATGCACAAAAAGGCATTTTTGTAAAAAGTGTTTAAGCATGAAATAGGACCTTATATGGTTATATTATGTTGTTTAGACCCATTATATGTTAGATACATAAGTTAGCAAGTTCTAATTGTATTAGTATGGTTATATGACGTATATCATGATTAGGTGCTCACGGAAAGCTTACGGAAACCTAATCAAGAACAAAGGTGAGTAACGGATTTTCAATTAAAATGTTTAGTAGATTAAACATATTTAATATATATGCCTTGTCATATCTCAAGAAATATGTAAGTCAAGTACTCACGTCACCTTAGTGGTCAAATATGCAAGTCAAGTATCATGTTGACCTGCGTGGTCATATTAGTATTATTTTGACCCATGTGGTCATATTCAATATATGGCGACCCGTTTGGTCATATTTGGTATTATGGCGACCCGTTGGGTCATATTCAATATATGTTGACCGTTGGGTCATATTGAGTATTATGGCGACCCGTTGGGTCATATTTAGTATTATGGCGGCCCTTTGGGTCATACTCAGTATTTTGTCATAGCTCAACCTCAGTATTATATTATAGCTTACCTTCAGCATTTAGCTAATTTCAGCATTATGTAGTAACTCAACTTGACTATTATGTTATAATGTAGTTTACGTACTCAACTCAGTTTTAGAAGTCATCGTCATCGTCATCAGATTCTTCTTCCCATTCATCTACAATCTTTGGCGGCTGCAAATCAACGAGCTTTAGTGGATGCTCATGTTTTAAGATCTTCATTATTATAGTTATATATGTACATTTTAAGATATGGTGTTCGTTGAGCTCATATGCTAGCTATTACTTATAGTGAGAAATAACAAGACTTATGATACTCTACTTGCAAACCAATCCATGAAATTGAGAGCATATTCTTTTTCTTTTTCTTTTCCTTTTTCTTTTTGTTAGGAAAATATTGTAAACAGACTTAATACTGTTAGTATTAAAGTTAAGTCTGTTAGTTATAGTTAGTACTGATAGAAAATAGTTAGTACTGTTAGTGTAAAAGTTAAGTCTGGTAGAGCAAGTTAAGTCTGCCAGCTTTAACTTAAGTGTGACAGTATTAAAGTTAATACTGTTTGACCAGACAGTTAAGTCTGTTCTTATTATAGTAATAGTTATCAATTAGCGTTAATCTAGGAAGAGATAAGTATTATCTCTTAACGCGTTTAGGGTTCCTTAACTCATGTCTGTCATGAACAGTAAAAGTTACTGTTCATCAGGGGTATAAATTTTATCGAAATGTCCAATATCGATTACCGTCTTAATACCGATTAGAGGACATATGAAAGCGAGATCGGGTTAATACGCGAAAGTTCGCAGTTTTACTAAACTGGTTATTATAAACGTTTAAACTTATGAATCACATTTTACCAAAAGCATTAGTTGGTTGATGGAGCCTATATTGAATATTATGTGGTTATCAAAGTACTATATTACTAGGGAAGTTTTCATATGAGGCTCTCCGGATGGCGTTTCGACGAGTTCTTGGGATTTATAAATCTACGATTTAAAGTGTCCTAACTCCTCGACGTTATGTATGACCTCTTTAATTATGATAAGCGAACGTTAGTCGATGTAACAACTATTAGATTATTATTCAATGTTGTTAGACTAAGTAACTCGGTACTTATACGACCTTAATTTAATTTGGTTGCATTTGATCAATCGCGTGCGCGTTAATTAGATACAACTTGGCATTACTCACTCAAGGGTGTAGTTCATAGCCCACACGTTTTACATGCTTTTTTTGTTTTTACAAAGTTTATGGGGTGAAAAACATGCAATGCTTACAATTGGCAAAGTGGTTAAGTTTCATGTTTGACTTATGTGTTGCCTAAGTCGCGATAAACCATACTGAGCCACATTATCTCATGAACTGTTAATTTCGAGCACGAATGTTATAAATAGATCTATTGGGTTTGACAACCCCGTTCGGGTGATTAGCTATCACTGGACAAACGAACGTATACCATGTCGAATATAGGATGTTGCGGGTTAGAAACTATCAGCAACGGGCAATGCTAGCCATTAATTTGGTATTAATACACGTCATGCTTCAGTGTCATGAGCTTAGAGCAACGTATTACCATTTATTATGATATCTCGCTTCTGTTTGCTATTATTCATACACTTGGGGAAATCTGTGGTCTACAATATATGATTTATCAAACCTATGAATTCACCAACATATTTGTTGATGGTTTTAAGCAATGTTATTCTGGGGAATCAATAAGCACAAGGTGCGATGGATTCATGGTGGTTTTGATTTGGATGTCTAGCATTATAAGATTTTGTCGCACTTCATTTTGTTAACTTGTTATGGGCTGAAAATTCATTGTATTTTGATTAAATCGTGAACAGATTAAGGCTTCGGGCTTATGTATCAACATATTGTGTAATCCAAGTATCGTTTTCAAATGACTTTTTAGTCGTTCTATATATATCTTGTGTTGTTGATTCATGAAGTAACACGCCCCGGACCCATATTCCGCTGCGACTCAATTTGGGGGTGTTACAATTCATATACGTGTTTATATTATAGTACGTACATTACTATAAGGGCCTTGCATATATATGCAAAGATGAGTTTGCATTCTTTCGCATACTCTACAATTACTTATATAAGGGTTATTTATATAAATATTGGAACATTTCTTTAGTCGAGGTAGTACTATAAGCTCGTAGGTCCTAAACGATTATCTATATTTTAGTGTTTTTAGTCCTTTTATAGTGTTTTACGGGGTACAAAATATGTATATTTTAGCCAATATCAGACACCAACGGAGATTCAACAATTTTTTGGTCTTGCTGGGTATTACCGAAGATTCATCGAAGGATTTTTGAAGATCGCCAAGCCAATGACCAAGCTTACTCATAAGAAGGTCAAGTTCGTTTAGGGCGACAAATAAGAAGCAGTGTTTCAACTGTTGAAGCAGAAGTTATGTAGTGCACCAATTCTGGCTTTACCTGAAGGAAGCAAAGATTTTATCGCATACTGCGATGCTTCAATCAAAGGTTTGGGCACTGTGTTGATGCAAAGAGAGAAGGTGATTGCTTATGCATCATGCCAATTGAAAATTCATGAGAAGAATTATACGACTCATGATTTAGAACTTAAAGCAGTAGTGTTCGCTCCCAAGATTTGGAGACACTATCTGTATGGGACCAAGTGTACGGTGTTCACTAATCATAAGAATTTACAACACATTCTTAATCAGAAAGAGTTGAACATGAGGCAATGTCGTTGGTTAGGATTGCTCAGTGATTATGATTGTGAGATTTGTTATCACCCGGGAAAGGCAAATGTTGTTGCTGATGCTCTGAGCATTAAAGAGCTAATAAAGCCATTAAGAGTTCGAGCCTTAGTTATGACTATTGGTTTGGACTTTCCTAAGTAAATCTTGTATGCTCAGACTGAAGCACGGAAACCAGAGAACATCGAGAACGAAGATGTTGGAGGTATGTTGATTGAAAATTCTAAGGATCCCGAGAAACTTAGAACGGAAAAGTTGGAACCCCGTGCGGATGGAACTCTATGCTTAAATGGTAGGAGTTGGTTACCTTGATATGGAGATTTGAGGACTGTGATCATGCACGAGTCCCACAAGTCAAAATACTCTATCTATCCGGGTTCTGACAAGATGTATCAAGACATAAAGAAGCTATATTGGTGGCCCAATATGAAGTCCGACATCGCCACCTATGTTAGCAAATGTTTGACATGTGCTAAGGTCAAGGCTGAACACCAAAGTCCATCGGGTTTGTTGTTGCAACGCGAGATACCTCAATGGAAGTGAGATAAGATCACTATGGATTTTATCATGAAGCTTCCTAAGTCGTCACAAGTCTACGACACCATTTGGGTGATTATCGACCGACTCACTAAGTCTGTAATCTTTAAACCAATGAGGGAAACTGATTCCATGGAGAACTTGGCAAGAATGTACCTGAAAGAGGTGGTCACGAGGCATGGGATACCTGTCTCAATCATTTGTGATCGCGACCCTAGGTTTGCGTCAAATTTCTGGAGGTCACTTCAGAAGGATTTGGGTACGAATTTGGATATGAGCACTACATATCATCCATAAATTAATGGACAAAGCGAGAGGACTATTCAAACTCTCGAGGATATGTTGCGTGCTTATGTAATCGACTTTGGAAAGGGTTGGGTTAACCATTTGCCATTAGTCGAGTTTTCATATAACAACAGTTATCACGCTAGCATCAAGGATGCACCGTTTGAAGCGCTTTATGATCGAAAGTGTCATTCACCTATTTGTTGGGCCGAGGTTGGAGAAGTTCAATTCACTGGTCCAAAAATAGTTCAAGAGATGACTGAGAAAATCATTCAGATTAAGCAAAGAATTCAAGCCGCTCGTGATCGACAAAAGAGTTACGCCGATTTAAAGCGTAAGCCGGTGGAATTTCAAGTTGGAGATAGAGTTATGCTCAAGGTTTCACCTTGGAAAGGAGTAGTACGTTTTGGAAAACGGGGGAAGCTAAACCCTAGATATGTTGGACCTTTCAAAGTGTTGGAAAAGGTTGGAGCCATTTCTTATAAGCTTGAACTTCCTCAAGAGCTGAGCAGGGTTCACAATACGTTTCATGTATCCAACTTGAAGAAGTGTTATTCTGACGAACCATTAGTTGCTCCGTTGGATGGACTTCACATTGACGACAAGCTTTATTTTGTTGAAGAACCAATAGAGATCATGGATCGAGAAGTTAAACAATTGAAATGAAGCCGCATTCCAATTGTCAAGGTTCGATGGAACTCTAAGAGAGGTCCTGAGTTTACATGCGAAAGTAAAGACCAATTCCGAAAGAAATATCCACATCTCTTCACAAAGACCGCACCGTCGTCAAGTGCCGTGTCTTAATCCTTGAAGACAAGGCTCATTTAATGGGGGAAGACTATAACACCCCGTGTTTTAGGTTCATTGTACGTAGTCAATAAATTCACTATTTATTTTTAGTATTGTACGTGTTTGCTTATAAATTGAAATCGTTAAGTTAAATCGCGTAAGCTAAAAATTATCGTTCAATGTAAACGGGCATCAAAAAATTAAATGTTTACATCAAGAAAGTGTTGGAAAATTATTTGAAGTATAATTATTATCTTTGCATATTTTATTTTTATTGGTTACGTAAATTGTTTACGTTTCGCGATAAAATACGTTTAGGCATACCCGGAACCACCAAAACTTTTCTATGCTTAAACAAATACCCAATATTATATCCAATACCTAATGTTTTGTAAAAAATTACCCATGTTGTCATTGTTAGTCATATTGTACATAAAATAAATTAACTAGTGCACATCATTTACAAAATATTTACTTCTACACTTTAACCTTATACATTTAAACTTCAAGAAATGCAAGATATTTTGTTAAATACCAAAAATCATCAACTAGCACCTCCCTCCCCTAAAATTTCGGGTAGAATGTGATCCCAAGGGGACTAAGAGCTCATAAATGATCAACTAGGACTTGTACAAATGCACCTCATTAAGTCTTATGTCCATGACTAGTGTTTTTGACCACCTTTTCTCCCTAATTCCCTCATCTTGTTTCTACAAGTCTTAAGACTTATACAAGTGGTAAATGACTAGTCAAAGATGTATATAAGTCTTATGCTAGAAGAGAACACACACACATTTCATTTCTTAGGTGAAAAACTCACAATCTCTCTTGTCTCTCCTCTCAAAACCCACGGCCAAACTCAAACCCTCTATACAATCCATACAAAATTTATCTACAACATTTACAAGCATTCCTACAACATATCTAAGGTATCCTAAGGTGATAGAATGTTTGGTTTGGAGTTTACAAGTGTTAAAGCAAGAAAGTTCAAGATTAGGGTTTACTTAGATTTAGGATTTCTTTTGTATTGGAAGCTAGGGTTTGTTTGCTAAACAAGGGTTTAGATTATATTGTTAATCACCATACATCATATTAAGGTTACCTAAAAACCTTAATCTCTTTACATTTGTGATTTTATGCATATATGATGTTTGTATAGTTAATCACCATCTAAGAACTTATTTACTTGTAAAATAGATTTTTACACTTGTTTATGATTTGGTACACTTTCACATATGACATATGGAGGTTAATATCATGTTATAATGGATGTATAAGTATTGTACATGTGTGGTTTATGTATAAAAAATATATATATAACTAGTTACCTAAAAAGTATACTTATAAAAGATTATGGACAATAGGTATTTAGACATATGGATCTTGTGATTCTTGGATAATATTTTGACAAATGATGAACTAGGGACCCTAGGTACATAAGACACATGGTATAAATGGTTGTAAAGGACATGTAACAAAGTGGTTAAACTAAAAAGTTATAAAAACAACTTTTAAACATATTTTACCAAAATGACCAAAACCTTCTGTTTGAATTCGAAATATAAAGCCTTTATTTTATATTTTTATAAAATACTACATCTCATGAGGATTCCAAAAAGGCAAGAAACTCGAAAAACCGATTTATATCAAAAGAGATACGTAATTTACAAGTTACACGATAATAAACGCGTTTATATAAGAAATTCTATAAAAACTCTTTAAGATTCACTTCTGATATATAAAAATGGTTATTTTTATTAGATAGTACTTATTTTTAGAATTCCAAAACATTAAGAATCATAATTTTTAGATCAATAACAAAGGAGTTATGAATTACGCAAGTTTACGATAATAAATATTTTATAAAAATAATTTTATAAATGTTAATGTTCACATCAGATATATATATATATATATATATATATATTGAAAACATCATTAACTTGATAGAACTTTTAATTACGAAGACGTACTCGAAAGAATCTGTTGATCCCAACTTAAGATCGATTCCTTAGCTTGTAAAGTTAAGTTACTTTGGATAAATCCAAAACAACTATGGTAGAAACTTTGTGAATACTAAAGAGTATGTGGAATCTACTCTTTAATACTTAGAAAAATACTAATGAAACAATAAACTATATGAACAATGATATTACTAAAAAGCTCCAATATTGTTATTATCAATAATACGAGTACTATGTGTAGTACTAGGGTTTACAACCTTGAAGTTATATATCACAAACGTATATGAATGAGAGATATCTAAACTACATGCCCTATGGTCTCCTTTTATACACCAAGGAACCCTAATGGGCTTACAATGCATTTTCTACTCATACATATCTTTTCCTAAAATATCTCATACATATCTCTTTTGCAGTACTAAAACAGACTAACAGTACTAACTAGGTATAACAGTAGAAACTCTTCTAGAAGTAGTAACATTTTGTACTGGCAGTAATAATATTACACTAGCAGTAGCAATGACTTAGAACTTTTTTTTTAATCTTGAGCAGCAGTAGTAACTCCAACCAGCAGTTGTAACTTAAATCAGTAGTAGTAACAATCATAACTAGCAGCATTAACTTCAAAAACATTAAGAAGCCTTTTATTCCTAACAATCCTCCCCTAAATTGATGTTCACCTTCTGAATCTTCAAGTTTCTTGATTAAAAGCTTTATCTTCACTAGGAGGATGTATCCAAACACTTTATCTTCTTGGTCTCTCAGCCTGCATGAATATCTTCCTAAGAAGTTCTTTGGACATCTCATTATCTTGATCTACCAAGAGCTTTGCTACTAGCATCAATGTAAGAGTTCCTCCTGAGAATGGATACTCCTTCTCTACCAGCATGTAGATGTCTATTCCCTTCTCTGTAGACACATGATGCACTCCACATGAATCATTAACCTCCAAGTTACATCATGAATATGCTTTTAAAGCTTCCATAACTCATCATCTGTATCTAGTTCAAATAATCTCTTCAACTCAACCCATATCTCTCTTTCTTTGTTATATGTTGGTTCTGTTGAATTGAACTTCTCTTTAACCAGACTCCACAGTATCACTAAGTCATCCCTGTCAAATGCTTTCAGCATATCATCAATGAATTAATGTACCTCATTATGATTTCCAACTCTGATGATCTTCTAATACTTCCTAGTGCCTTCATTGTAAATCTCCCAATCAATTATTAGATGCTTAGTTTGTAAAGCTTCAACATTCATCCCTTTCTCTGGAACTATTATCATCATTTGTTGTAGCTCTTCTTGTGATAGTTCATCAGCTTCTTTAACTCTTGGTTCTTCAGCTAGTTCTGAGCTTTCACCAGTCTTTTGTTTCTTAGAGAACTCTTGATCAAGTTCTTCTTCTGCATACCTTTTTGAACTTCCAGCTGCTAATTCAAGAACTGCTCTTTCAACTTCACTCTCTTGTGTTTCACTGCCTTTCACCAACTCTGCATCCATGTCTACAAATATGTTTACTCTTTTCATTTCTTTCTCAAACAAAATCTGGATCTTGTTAAAACTTTTGTTCTTCAATTGAGTGTGCTTGTATCCAGCCATGTTCTTTAAATAAGTAGACATTAGGTTTCTCTTTTGAGTTTTAGTTGGTGGTTTTCTTCTCTGCTCTTCTGCTCTAAGTCTTGCAAAATGTTTCTTTCTTTCATTCATGAGCTCCACAAATAACTTTGACCTTTCTTCAATGGTTAACTCTTCTCTCTCTTGCTCCTGTAATTTTGTAGCCAACTCATAGTCTGCATCCATCATAGCTTGAACATCATCCCATTCAGCAATGTTTGCAGCTTTACTAGCTTCTTCTTCTCTTTCTCTTTCAAGCCTGGCTTCTTCATCTAACTCTGCTTGAAGTCTCTAAGCTACATCAGCATCATATTCAATTTGATCTTTCTTCTTCTTTGGTTTTTCAGGTTCAACCATCTTTGCCTTTCCCTTGTCTTTTGGATCAATTTGTGGAGGAGGTACTCTTACTCTTGTTCCAGACTCACTAGGCTCTTGCATAGTTACTCCTTTTGCCTTTGATTTCTCACTCTTCATCTTCATAAGGGTTTGAGCAATAGTGAGGTCTTCATCTTCAATAAGATTTGTTGTTGTTGTTGGAGGAGGAGTACTTGGCTCACCAGTACTAATAGATACATCAGCAGTAGTAATTGGTGCACTAGCAGTAGTAATATTAATACTAGCAGCAGTAATTGATGTACTAGCAGTATTAACTCCAATATCATGACCATACCTCCCCTGAGTCTCTGAATCCTCTTGAAACTATGAAATCCTTTCATCTTGGTCAATTTCATTCCTCCCCTGTTTGGATGCATCCTTCGGATCACCCAAACTCTTTTCTGCAGAAGACACTATCCTGACCTTGAATAATCTCCTCTTGAGTTATGGAGTTCTTGACTTTTTCTTACTTTCTAGCTTCTTAACTCTTTTCTTCAACTTTTGAATTTCTAAAGCTTGAGCATCCTTTACATTCTCTAAGTCAAGAACTCTGTCAGACAGTTTTGTACAAAGGTCCATCAATTCTTGTAGTTTCATAATCTCCTCTTGAGTGTGTTAACTCTTCAGAGAGATGATTCATTGGACTATTTAGACAACCTCTCAAACCTAGTTTGAGCAGGTTTGTCCCCCACAGTGTCTTGGCGCTTAGGACCACTACTAGAACCAGTTCCTTTAGGAATAGGCTCATTAAGTGTTGTTGTGGATTAGGTTCTATTTATGTTACCACTGCCCTGCTCTGCATCTAAGCTAGTAGCAGTAGTGGCAGCCCTTTTCACACTGTCTCCCCTCTCCTCATGGACAGTCTCATCTACTACAAGGGTAGTAGGTCCATTAGACTGATATATCTCAGTGGCCTTTCGTTTAGTTTTCCTTTGTCTGTGGGTCTTTTTAGGGTGTGATGATGATGCAACAATAGGGATTGGTTCTACATGAGATGGTGAAGCAGTAGTAGGTGTGTGTTGGGGTTCAGTGGGTTGTCCTGAACCTTCACCCTCCACTGCTTGTGATTGTATCAACATAGTAGCAAACAATGGTGTAACTGTCCCTGAAAAATCTTTTCCTTGCCTTCTCATGTTTGCAAAAACCTTTTTAGTATGAGAAGGTGTATCATATTCATCATTAAAAACTGTTGTAAGATTTTCAATTTGATTGTTCAAAAATAGTTGTAAAAACCTTGGATACATTAAAAACTTTTTAGAATTAGGATCCAAGTTTCTCAACATACCATCAAAAATCAATTTAGAAAAATTAAATTTTTGATTCTTAGCCAAACATATAACTGCTGATGCTATATTAGTACCAAATTCATTCCAAGCAGTTGATTTAGAACTTAAACATTGTAAGATGGTATGAATGAGATACTTCCATTGAGGGGAAAAGAAAGATTTATAAAAAGTAAGTTTATCAGAAAGCTTTTCATACCCCATCAATTGAAGGTTTTCAAAAATCTCAGTGTTTGTAAGACAAGTAATACCATCCTCATCATTAAAGTGAAGATCTCTCCTCACAGATGATTCTGTTATTACTATAGTCTTGCCATCAACTTTGGCACGTATTTGTGTTTCATTATTGACTGTTTTGATCTTTGCAGTAGACCAAAACTGCTCAATATAGGACACATAGACAGTTGGACTTACAGTTAATGCGTACCTGATAGGACTAGCATTAAGAAAATCAACTATCTCTGCAAAATCAGCATTATCTTCTGATTTTTCCAAGTATGCCACCATATTATGAGAATCAGCAAAGATTAAGTCCGCCATTGATGAGAATTGTGAATGTCGGTGATGAATTCGAGTTAGGGTTTGTAAAATTAAGATCGTAAGAGTGTTTAAGAGTGATTACTTTGTGAACGAAAATGGTTTTATAGGGAATTAAGCAAACCCATAGGTGAAGTAACCAACTAATTTATGAAAGACACCCTCAGCAGTTGTATCCCCAACGGTAACCTAGCAGTACTAACTTGGCCTAGCAGCATTAACTTTTTGCCTGGCAGCACTAACTTTTCGCCCAACAGCATTAAGTCATGCCAGCAGCACTAACTCTTGAGTTACCAGAATAAACCCCAATTTTATCCAAGTAGTATGTCCAACCCATTCCAATCATCAATCTAATCAAACAACACCTCAGAGATTAAGCATTCCAATGCTAGCAGTCAAAAATTGAAAACGACTAACATCAAGTGCTTTTGTGAGTAAGTCTGCAACATTATGATCAGTGTGAATCTTGATCACTTAAATTAATCTTTTCTCATATGAATCCTTGATGAAGTGATGTCTAATTTCAATGTGCTTAGTCTTTAAGTGAAACACTGGATTTCTAACTATGCAGATGGTGATTTCATTGTCAATAAAAATCTTGGTATTCATGAAGTTGTATCCATAATCCAGCATTTGATTTTGGATCCATAACACCTGTCCATAGCAATTAGCTGCAGCTACATACTCTGCTTCAGTAGTAGAGTTGGCAACTATTTTTTGCTTCTTGCATTGCCATGAAATCAATCTACTTCCAAGAAATTGACAACCTCCTGTTGTGGATTTCCTGTCTAAACTTACACCAGCATAGTCACTATCAGAATAAGCTTCCAAGTCAAGTGGTGAGTCCTTAGGATACCAAATGCCTAATTTATGTTGACCTTTTAAGTATCTAAAGATTCTTTTCACAGCATGAAGATGTAAAACTTTACGTGTGACTTGAAATCTTGCATAAGCACATACAACAAACATTATATCAGGCCTAGAAGCTGTTAGATACATCAATGATCCAATCATTGATCTATATAAGTAAACATCAACATCTTCAGCTTCTGTATCCTTGAGCAATAGGTTTAAAGTTTCCATGGGTGTACTTGCTATCCTCACAGTTAAAAAACCAAACTTCTTCAAGATTTCATCTACATGTCTTTGCTAATAAAAATCCCATCATCCTTTTTCATCACATGCAATTCTAAGAAGAAAGTGACCTCACCCATAGAACTCATTTGGAACTTCTTATGCATCAATTTCTTAAACTTAGTGCATAACTCCTTCTTAGTAGATCCAAAAATGATATCATCTACATATATTTGAACTAGTAGAATATCACATTTCACCTTTTTAATCAACAAAGTCTTGCCTATTGTCCCTCTCTGAAATCCATTTTCTAATAAATATGTAGATAAAGTCTCATACCAGGCTCTAAGAGCTTGATGTAGATCATATAATGCCTTTTCTACCTTATAAACTATGTCAAGGAACTCTGGTTCTTCAAACCCTTA
>BQNB010095568.1:0-25836 GCA_026074375.1 Tanacetum coccineum
TCAAGTCAGACCCAAAAAGTTAAAGGGTAAAATAGTCATTTAAGGTTCCAAAAATTGGCGGTTGCTACAAATCCCTCCCAGTTCCAGATATATAAATATGTCTAAGTTACGGATTATTACTAGTGTTTGATTCCATACCACATAGGCATAGTTTGAATTACTTGAGAAGAATAATTTTGGGCACAAATTATGTTTATCACACGAATCGTCTTAACCCTAACACTAATTAGACTTGGCACGAATCGTTGACAAGCAATAATGTGTCTTACAATAATCCCATCAAATAATTTAATAATTACTCAAGTGAACAATTTTAGGTATAAGTTATGTACAGGAGACTAATACGCCGTATCCGTAAACTAGAATACGCCGTATAGAGAACCTGTAAAAAGTTTCTAAATACGGGTCAGTCTGCCGAATACACCGTATCATGTGCATGAATACGCCGTATGGATAGAACTGACAATAATGTTTTAAAAGTGCATAAAAGTAAAGGACTGATAACGTCCAGACATTCAATACGCGATATGGTATAGAGCGGACACACCGTATTGATGTATGGGAAGACAGACTTAATAAAAATAAATTACAATCCGGGTTGTCTCCCGGCAAGCAATTTTCTTTTAGCTAGTCTTTAAGTTAGACTTTTTCCTTCAGCGTCCTTCACTTGGTGCGAGTCACCTTCCATCCCTTATCCTTTTTCTGAAAAATTTCTTGGTAGATTTGAGACATACTATCTTCGTTTCTTTCCCAAGCATTATATTCACGTCTTTTGATAGCAATGTATTCTTTGTTAGGTCATAGTGAATATTTTATAGCTTCAAACTTCTTAGCTTTGCATACCCTTTTATTAGGTTGCTCATCATTCTTATTGTCTTCTTTACTCTTCCTTTGTCTCAGTTCATTCCCTTCTTCATTGTCATGTTCGTCATGGGCTTTGAAGAATGAATCAGTAGCAGTATTGAGGGGGTTTCCATAGTCAGATTCCTTCCATTCTTTATTGCTCAAAATGCTATTATCCATTTGTCTTTTATTCCAACTTCCATTCATCCAGGAATGGAATAATATATTTTTAGTCCTTCCATCTACTTTCTTATGGTTTTCGAATGATGAATTTACTCGTGATATGAATTCAAGTGGATTAATCCCCCAGTTATCTCCTGCATCCAACATTTCTTCTTCGCCATTGTAGGATTTGAGATAGAATTTACAAAAGAATTTCTCACTAGATCTTCCCAAGTGGTAATTTTTCCTTCCCCCTCATTTATCCACCATTGTCTTGCATCATCAGCCAGTGAAAGAGGAAAAACTTTCATTCGCAGTCGATGGGAGTCCATGACAAGAATTTTGACTAAATAAGGTAATTCAATAACGTTAGCAATATGGTCCACCACGTCTTCATTAAACATTTCATGGTATGCATTATTTTTTAACTCCATCAATAATTCCTTGCTGAGTTTAATGTTTATATCATCGATGATATTCGATTCAGCAGGTTTGGATTCAGCTTGAGCATTTTCCATGTATTTCTTTAAAATTGGTTCTGCTATAGTTTTTGTAGTAACTTCTTCAATCAACTAGCTTTGATAAGTATGATATGTCACAAAGGTAAAAATATTAGCAAGATTTGTTCTGAAGAAAGATAGAAAATTAAGCATGGAAATCAAATATGGAAAATTAAAGCTTTTGTTATTGTATCGGACGATCAATACGCCGTATCAATTGATCTGAATACGCTGTATTAATCTGTTGAATGAATACGCTGTATTGGTTAAGAAAGTTGGATACGCAGTATTCAATGGAAGTGGATACGCCGTATCAGGTTATCAGCCAGAACAGTGTATTAGAAAAACAATTAAGCACATAAACAACTAAACTAATAAAAAATTAAACTAACAAATATACAAGCAGTTATACAAAATTATACAAAATTTTACAAGATTATACACTAATCTAATTTACACTAATCCTAAGGGTTTGACTATTCTAATGTTAAAAACCAAAATATCTAGTAAAAATCAAGATTAAATCTTCACTCCCCGGCAGCGGCGCCAAAAACTTTATGTGTCATCGTGTAGGTTGTTATTTATTAATTACCAAGTTTTACATTTATATTTTGCTGACTTTACCTAAAACAACACTTTAACGGGTAGTGTACCCAGGCAGATAGGAGTTTCGTGGTAATTAAGGTGTCGATCACTAAGAGCGAGAGACAATCTTTTAATTTATTAATATTTTGGTTATCTATACTAAGTTAATCTTGTTCTATGTTAAACCTATGCTAAACATATGTTAATCCTAATTTTAACAGATAAGGGGGGTTTTCAGCCTGAGAGACTGGCACGGGTTTTGAGGTGACTAAGATCAAATTAAGACGCGATAACACACAAAAGAAAATTAACATAAGATAGAAGAGCAGTCTAGCTAAATATAAGGAAACTGTATTAGCCATGATTAATCCAATTAGAATGTTGGTTTGTTTATTTAGTACAATGATTACTTATCTCGAGGCGGCATATCATTCTTAAGACTTAGGCATTACTTCTTCCTAAGACCTAGATACGAAGAATTCTGTCATAATTAAATGTATCCGCATAAAGCATCATGTTTGCTGATTATAATTATCTTAGGAATTAAAGAAATGGTGATCTTGTTAAACCCTAGCTTATAGAGACTTTACCTACTTATTGCTTAACGGCAATTTATACACTAGTAGTCCACTAACCAAGTCTTTAAAAATTAATCAAGAACGTTCTCGTTGATCCCAAGGGTCACCTGCCGGTCTAACTAAGCTTACAATCTAAAGGCAAAGATAGGTTATTATTCGTGATCCTATTGGTCTAGATGTGTTAATCACTATATGGAGAGCTATCTCGGCATCTAGATTACATGGTCCGTATCACTAGATCCAGTTGAATGATAGGTCGCATACAAAAGCACGTAAACAAGTATAAACTGATAAACATAAACAAGCAATCAACGATAAATTATGCAATCGATATAAACAAAACCAAACATTTAGATCTTCATAATAATGGCTAATACTCGAAGGTATTAGCCTTCAAACATCATAATCAATACAAGAGTAATAATCTAGCCAAGGTAAACTAACCGAGTTAACGAATGATACCAAAATTGAACGATTACAAGAGTATAGGAGTTTACAAGTTGTTTCCTATGGAATTAGTAGCTATGCTTGACCTCTTCATTTATTCTGAAAATCGATTTCTATGGTTAAGGTATCGAAGATATGATTTAGTACACTCAAAACCCATTTTTAGGTTTTCTATTTATTAGGTTTCGAATTTGGTCGATACGGCGTATTGACTGAGGTCAATACGGCATATCGGGGGTTTCTTAGAGTAAGGAGCACGTTTGATATCTTCCAGAATATTTTATTACCATATCATGAATACGACGTATAGACTTCTCTGGATACGGCATATTGATCTTTATTCCTTTGTGGTCTTTCGTGAAGTGCATGCACAAACACGCCGTATCTTCTTGATGGATATGACATATAGGATGTCAGAGTCAGTTTCTTCATATTTCTTCGTTTAAGCTCCAGAATGCGTGCCTTTTTGCTAATCTTCACCAAGTACTCCATAATTACTGTAATTCTCAAATACAAACGATTAAGTAACAATTCTTTGTAATAATTATACAAAATGGGTTATTTACATAGGATAAACGATGATATAAATATGACGTTATTTGATTTCATCATGCTCACCAACGAATCTAAAGTTAGCATGGCTCGGTTATCTTTGTATTACTCTTTTGGTCGAGGAAAGTTTTGTTGTGGGCAGTATGGAGTCACATAGGGTGTGTGGCCGCCCTGAGGGTGGTTGGAAGGGTGATGATCTAGCCTGCGGCGATCCTGGTTATAGAAACTTTTTTGCGAGCGATCATTCTTTGGCACCCACTGATTCACCCCTTCTTTCCGTTGGAACTCTCCTCTTGGCAACTCTGTGTTGCGGAAAGCCTCTTTTGACCGAGCATAGTCGTCCACCCTCTTGAGTATTTCATCAACCTTCTTTGGTATATTGTCCGAGAAGCGTTTTGACAATTCGAGACACTTGTAGGAACTCATAAATGATGAAATTTACATTAGTTCTAGGATGCTGGGAATAGCGCTGGATTCACTTACTCAACGCTCCTTGAAGCTTGGGAGGGTTTCATTTTCCCTTCGAACAATGTTTGAGATTTCTATTGGGTCTTTAGTGCAGGCCTTGAGCATTCCAAAGCAATTCAAAAACTTTTCCTGCAAATCTCCCCAATTGTCAATGCTTGATGTGTTTCGAAAGCTTTAAATTTATAATTACTAAAAATACCAATTGTATTATAGGGAAATACACGGGTCAAAGTATAACCCACGTATGTAGTATAATCTTTTTTAGGTAAGACCAGGTCATTCCACGGGATTGGTAATTCTAAGTAAAGTCGGGAAGTTTTACAAAAAGTTATCTTATAGACTGTCACAATCTAAAGATAAAGGTGAAATTCAAGATATAAAAACAATGTTTATTTGGTAGATAAGAGTAAATAAGAATAAACTTGGAAGATAATAGGTTCATGAATTTTAGCATAATCGATTGAGAAAACATGTAGTTTACTTAAAAGATTTTCTATTTCTCATAATCAAAAATCCTTTCGGACTTTACTTTTAATTATAAGAAATACTTTAAGTTTGATTCACGTTTTGGAAATAATAAAGATAAACTTGCTTAACCAAGTTCGTTAGACATGAGGTTAGGCATTAAACATTTTTATTCTTGGGTTAATGATCATTTCAATAGCCAATCCTCACAATGCTAAGATCGAGTTGTTCATAGACAAACAACTAGAAATCAAGCACAAAGACGGAGCCTTTCAACCTATATCCGGGCTGAGTGGTGATCAAATGATGATTAAGGATCGAAGTATAAAAACATTAAGTTTATATTTGTTAATTCCAAAAACCCATTAGTTTATCCAAGTTTGATTCAAAATACCCTCATGATTCCCAAATAAACATGATAGGCTATTCCATAATCATAGAAACAAAACACATAACAAGCTTGATAGATTCAGAAAACAATATATTCAATAAGGATAACATGTTTATACCGATTCCACAAGCAAATTATATGATTCTTATAAGAACTTTTCTTCGAATGAAACTATAGAAACCCGAAAATTCAACTAATAACACTTCTTCCATAGCTTCTTAAGATCAAATGTAGCTTCTTTGAATGATTATGCTCTTGGAAATGATGAAGATCCTAAGAACACTTCAACCTTTCCCACAACTTCCTACTAAGTTGCTTAAATGATTTCCTATGTGAATAATAAGATGATTTAGATAAGATGAGTTGATTTGAGATGCATTAGAACCCTAATTTCAAGCTCTATTTATAGTGGTGGTAAGAGCTTTAGTTGATGAAGACGGATAGGTGAAAGGTTGCACAATCATTGCATCCATAATGATTTTGGAGTAACTGCAAGAGAAGTGCGCCGCACAAATAAAATTGAGCGCAGTACTTGGTCATTTAATTGAATTGCATTAACTCGCTTTGAAGTACGCCACACTTCATGGAATAAATATGACTAAGTTACGGATTATTACTAGTGTTTGATTCCAAACCACATAGGCATAGTTTGAATTACTTGAGAAGAATAATTTTGGGCACAAATTATGTTTACCACACGAATCGTCTTAACCGTAACACTAATTGGACTTGGCACGAATAGTTGACAAGCAATAATGTGTCTTACAATAATCCTGTCAAATAATTTAATAATTACTCAAGTGAACAATTTTAGGTACAAGTTATGTCTACCATACAAATTGTCTTAACCCCTATACTAATTGGGCTCGGTACGAATTGTTGACTCGCAATAACGTGTCTTAAGATGATCCAATCAAGTAATTATATTAAAACATTATAATCAAACCAAAGATATGCATTAAAATCTTATGAATTAATGTTTGACAAACAAAGTAAAATCCATAAACATGATCAAACCAAATATCTTTTACCGGGAGATTACAAGATTTTTAGCCGTACATGGTGATGAGAAGAGCAACACAAGTAGTATATGAAATCATCTTAATGTATCCGAATCTCCTGTACATGGGACGAATTGTATTTTAAGTATGTCAGCTACTGGTGGGGATTAAATCCCTAGAATGAGCTTGTCCCCAATCTATTAACAAGAGAATGGTATATATTGTTTCTCTGATTTGTCTTCATGTCCCAAAACCACAAGGCCCAAGATGGCTTTTCTTCTTCTTTTTTTCCTTTCTGCTTGCTCCACTCGTAGACCAGCCCAAAGCCCTCAAAAACCTCATCAACTTCTTTTAAGATTACCAACTTGGCCCAAGTGTAGATCAAATTAGACTAAAAGACCAATTAGCCACCAGTTGGCTCTTCCAACAGACATAACCACTAGCTAGCTTCAGAATTTCGTGCGTTTTATCACATGAAAATAAAGACATCCTTTTTATCTTTCCATGGCCTTTTGAATCACCTAAAACAGAACTCGGATGAAGAATATGACCAAAACATTACAACGTATCCAAATCTTTCACTCGTTGATATTTTACTTCTTTGTCACTTCCGTGTAGTTTCACCATTAGCTCACAAAGTCACCATTTTAGCTTCAATTTATTGCATAACCTACATAATCACAAAACACCTCAAAGTACATGTATAACAACAAATAATAATGCAACTATGCGTAATTAACATGCTATGAGGTGTATGTAAAATACACCGATGAGTCGGCCAATGCATTGAGGTTGATTTTACCCTCCAGTCGGATCGGAATCACAAATGCTCCAGGATCCTCCTTTTCTATTAAAGCTTCTCCTTTGATTTTGATTATGGCTTCTTCCTCCTCTTTGTTCATTCCATCTAGCTTCATCTTGTCTAAACAAATCCCGTCAAGTATCTTCTTATACTTTTCACTGTAGGCCACATGTCTCTCCTCCTCTAGTAGGGAGTATCATTCACAAATACTAATAGCCAATGCTTCTCTTTCTAGTAGACATCGAGGGTCCCATATCAGAGTAGGTCAATTTTTAATTTTCTAACTGCTTCCTCTTGTTTCTACTGCTCTTCCCCATCTTACACACGAACTGCGGAACATCAATTCCTTCAATATCTGGGATGTCACCAAAGTCAAGATCGTCTAACAAAATATCCCAGTCATCACCAATCTTTTCTTCTTCTTCAGAAATTTCCAAGAACTCATCGAGTTCAGGGTAAATTGTAATAGTTTGAGTCCCGAAATCAGCTATTCCTTTGGTTAGACGCATAAATGATCTTCCAAAAACCATTCATGGTTCAATATTGTCTTCCTCGGGATTAATTATGAACTTAACAAAATAAATCTCTCCTCTTAACGCTACGATCAATTCCTTCTTAACCACTTTATTTCCAGATCTCACCTCGTGCTCTAGACATAATTTTACTGCAAACTCATTCGAGATCAAATTTTCTTCTACTCCAAGATTTATTTCCCCATCATATGCTTCCAATCCATTAACGAAACAAGGTGCCACAAATCTGTCGCTAATTTCTTCGGTATCCATTTTGTGAAAAACCATAGCCTTTGTTTCCTTCTTTCCTCCACTATTGGCTGTGTCTAGATACTTGGGAGAATTCGATGACATTCTTTCCTAAGCAAGTTTTTCCAACACTAGAACATGGATCTATAATTCTTATAGTACAAAACAACAATAGAACAATCGTTAGTGGGTTAGTTAAAACAAGTAGTAATATTTTTTACACTTACATAATATTAACAAACAGGTAGCAATCAATAAACGGAGCAATTTGTCTATGAAAATTAAGATATAAGCAAATTTTAATTGTCCAGGTAGTAAAGTGCGTCGCACTTTGGAGTAAGTGAGGCGTACTTCATGAGATTTTTCAAACTTTTTATGTTTTTCTAGAAAAACCGGCGTACTTAGGAGTAAGTGCGTCGTACTTTTAAGATTTTCAGTTTCAAAATTTTTAAAACGTTTTATAATTTTATAATTTTATAATTAATCATGTTATTAATCTTAATAAATATAGCAAAGATGTCAATTAATATTTCATTAAACACATATGTAATCACATAGAAATGATTGAAGTCATAAAATTTTATCTTAAATTTTATTAAATTTTCATTTTTACTTTTTAAATAAGCATAATCAAATAAGCAATATTGAGCAAATAATATAAACATACAAACACTTATAGAATTAAACAAGAAAGACATATTGCAATATTAAGAATTCAACAAATAAGCACATAAGGAAAAAGATCCACATGTTTTCAGTGTTGATTTTACAGTTTGAAAATGAGTTTTTTTTTTGGTTTTGAAATTCTTTTCTTTTGAAAACTGGTTTTGTTTTGTAAAAGTGCACGAAGTACAGCGTACTTAGAGTAAGTACGGCGTACTTTCTGAATTTGCAGAAAAATCGGCGTACAAATGTATTGTGCGGCGCACTTTCTGAGAAAAATGAATTTTTTCTTGGGTCAATTTGCCAGAAAAATGTACGGCGATTTTGGAAATTTGGTTTGTAAAACATAAATGACTTAACTAAGAATGATTTCAATCCCAGGCAATGGCGCCAAAAACTTTTGATGTGTTTCGAAAGCTTTAAATTTATAATGACTGGAAATACCAATTTAATTATAACGAAACACACGGGTCAAAGTATAACTCACGTATGTAGTATAATCTATTTTAGGTAAGACCAGGTCGTTCCACGAGATTGGTAATTCTAAGTAAAGTCGGGAAGTTTTACAAAAAGTTATCTTATAGACTATCATGATCTAAAGATAAAGGTGAAATTCAAGATATAAAAACAATGTTTATTTGGGAGATAAGGGTAAATAAGAATAAACTTGGAAGATAATGGGTTCATGAATTTTAGCATAATCGATTGAGAAAACGGGTAGTTTACTTAAAAGATTGTCTATTTTTCATAATCAAAAATCTTTTCGGCATTTACTTTCAATTATAAGAAACGCTTTAAGTTTGATTCGCGTTTTTGAAATAATAAGGATAAACTTGCTTAACCAAGTTCGTTAGACATGAGTTATTATTGGGTTATTGATCATTTCAATAGCCAATCCTCAGAAGGCTAAGATCGAGTTGTTCATAGACAAACAACTAGAAATCAAGCACAAATTCGAAGCCTTTCGACCAATACCTGGGCTGAGTGGTGATCAAATGATGATTAAGGATCCAAGTATTAAAACATCAAGTTTATATTTATTAATTCCAAAAAACCATTAGTTTATCCAAGTTTGATTTAAAATACCCTCATGATTCCTAAATAAACATGATAGACTACTCCATAATCATAGAAACAAAACACATAACAAGCATGATAGTTTCAGAAAACATTATATTCAATAAGGATAACGTGTTTATACCGATTCCACAAGCAAATTATATGATTCTTACAAGAACTTTTCTTCGAATGAAACTATAGAAACCCAGAAATTCAAATAATAACACTTCTTCCACAGCTTCTTAAGATCAAATGTAGCTTCTTTAAATGATTATGCTATTGGAAATGATGAAGATCCGAAGAACACTTCAACCTTTCCCATAACTTCCTACTAACTTGCTTAAATGATTTCCTAAGTGAATAATAAGATGACTTGGATGAGATGAGTTGATTTGAGATGAATTAGAACCCCAATTTTGAGCTCTATTTATAGTGGTACTGAAAGCTTCAGTTGAAGAAGAAGGATAGGTAAAAGGTTGCACAATCATTACAACCATAATGATTTTGGAGTAACTGTAAGAGAAGTGTGCCGCACAAATAAAATTGTGCGTCGTACTTGGTCATTTAATTGAATTGCATTAACTCGCTTTGAAGTACGCCGCACTTCTTGGAAGTGCGTCGCACTTTGACTCTTTTTCATTAACTTTTCACTTCTAGATCCTTCTATTGATGACCGTTAGCGTATTTAATGGAATGTCTTTGCACTTTTAGTCCTTTTCGTCATTCTTGGTCTTGAAACAATTATTATACCAACAAACAACCAAATATGCAATATTTCATGCGTTAATATATATATTTCACGTATTTTTGAGGGATGTTTTATGTATATTTTAAGCGTTATCAATGCTACCTGGGGGTAACTTATCGAACCACGCCCATGCCTTCCTGTCCAGTATTTTTTGGAACATCGAGCACCATACAGGCATGGGCCATTCCCCTTGGTTTTCCAAACCAGTAAACCTGGTTATGTGGTCTTTCGGATCACCGGTGCCATCATAGATTTTTGCATTCGTCGGCAGTCTATGTCATGGGGCCGAAAACTCGATGATTCATTTCATAAAGGGACATTTCAACACTTCCTTGAAAGGCTTGCTTAAATCGTCATCTGTTATGACTGCCTTCCCTTTATCTTTTGGGCCTGTCACGACTACCTTCTCTTTGTTTTTGGCCTTAACAACCTCCTCTACTTCATCATCGACATCTTCGTCTTCTCCATTGAAATTTAACAACAGGGGTTTGATGAGATCATAATTACCAGGCTCTTTCAAGAGTTCCTTGAGGGCAAAGAGGTGTCCCTCTATTATGTTCTGATTGGTAGTGTTTTGATTGGGTGTTTCTTTGCTTATGGTTTTGTTGATTGGTGTGGATGGTTCTGGACCTGTCATTCTATATCACTAGGCATATTGAATTTGGCTTCCACGGATGGCGCCAATTTGTTGAGGTAAAGATCCGCTAGGAGGAGAGACGTCCTTCTAAACTTGTCTAGCACCTTAGCAAGCCTGTATATAAAAGACAACACTGTTAGCCTCACCCCGGGTATGAACCCAGGACCAAGCTCCGGTGTAAGAGTAAGTAATGGGTTATGAAGGAAGCTAGGAGGTAACAGATTTAAGTGGAGTAAATGCTTGTTCAGTTGGTCGAATGCATTGAATAGGCTTGGGGAATTTATACTACCCTAAACATTATAGACGGCTACTGTTCCTGACACCTAGAGGAATGGTTACGCCGAGCTACCCTGTTCTATCAGGCGATCATATTCACGTGAGAGACATGATCCCTTAAATCCTAGATTGACGGCGTGGGATTAGGGATTGTTATAAATTGGCGGTTATTAGCAAGTTGCCTGGTCAATAGAGTGTATTGGTCTTTCTCACTATTTTCATACATATCCTTTAAGATGCTTTGTTGAGGCCGGGAGGACGCTGCCGGGTGGTTATTATCACTTAACCTAAATCCGTGCGTGCGCCCCCAGCGGCCTGGTCCTAGCGGCCATATACACGAACAAAGATGCATCTTATTTGTTTGTCATGTTCATACTCTTTTTGGTTCATATTATATGTTTTTCTAATAGTTGTTTTCTAATTCTGGGCAAATGAAGATGAATTACTGATGATTAGTGCCATAGTGGTTTTAGTTTTTGATGGAGTAGTGTATTTTTAAGATGTTGAAGAGAAAGGTATAATAGACAATATATGCTTAAATTATATATCTAATGTATTTTTGTGTTGCTAATATATATAAAATAATCATTTGGATATATATGACATTTTAAATGTTTAAGAAGAATATATATGCAATTACAAGTTAATGTTGGATATATACGTAATTATAAAGTTTTGGAGAGATATACATGCAATTCCATCGTATTAGAAAGAAATGAAAAATCTTAGATGTTGCTGCTTGGACTCGTATTATATTTCAAAGTAAATCTTGACATTGAATTGATTTTATTATACACTAGTTTATGCAGATTCAGATATTACTTATAGCCTTCTAAAATTACTGTCCACTTATAAAAATGCATAATTGTTACAACTTCATTTTTTTTACTTTTTACAAAATGACAATTTAACACTTAACTAAATAATTAATTTATCCATTAAAGTTTGTATTGATAACCTCAAATGAAGATAACAAGGTATTAGACGGCCGCCAGTTGCTGCGGAGCTTAAATAATGTCCAATAATTTTTGTCTGCTCTATATTTTTGGCGTAAAAGTTATGATATTTCAATTTTTCTAAATTTCTGAAGCTCAATCAGAAGTAAAATTTAAGTTCATTTAGATACCAAACTTTATTTAGATACTAAATGACCAATCTCCAACTGTTGGGATTCAAAGACTTTAAGATGCTGATAAAGATTAATGCTGCTCAAGCTCAAGACCAAAATTACTACTGACCAAGCTTAAGGATTACTACTATCAAGGTTAGAATTATTGCTGCTAAGCCAAACTTAGTGCTGCTAGTAATTTTAATGAATTATATGCTAAGTAGTTAATACTGCTAGTTAATGCTGCTAGAGTATATTACTACTGTCAGTATAACTTAGTACTGTTAGTTACAACTGTCTATGTAACTTAGTACTGTCAAAGTAACTTAGTACTGCTAGAGTAAGTTAGTACCGCTGATAAATATTGTTGAAAATATTCTAAGTAGTTACTACTGCTTGTACACAGTTAATGCTGCTGGTGTATAAGTTAATGCTGCTAGTTAGAGTTGATGATGTTGGAGAAAGTTACAACTATTAATAAGTTACTATTGCTGGATGGATGAAGAATGATTGAAGTTAATGATGTTGAAGAGTTTACAGCTGTTTATTAGATTTGTATGAGTTATAATAGGAAAAGATAATGAATATATTTTTGTATGGTAAGTTTGTAATTGTAGTTTGACCATGAATCCTTATGTCTATAAAAGGAGGTCATAGGGCATAGAGAATTGTATCAAGTAGAAGTATGAGTACACATACAATTCTTAGAGCTTCAAGGTTTTGTAAACCCCAACACTTATTCAGAGTGTTCATATTTATATATTGAGGCTGATAGTTTTGATTGAATCTGTTTGTGATCATATTACTATTACATCAATTACTATTAATTGTTTGATTATTCTTCTTAATATCAATACTAGATTCCGCATAGTATTGATATTCAAATCAAGGTTTCTGTCATAATAGATTTGGATCTATCCAAAGCTATTAACCTTTGAACAAGCTAAAGGAAGACAAGATCAGTTTCAGGACCAACAAGTGGTATCAGAGCTTGTTGTCAAACTTTGATCAAGAAGAACTCACTTACTCTACATCAAAAATTTGTGATAAGATGGAATCAGTTAATCCTCAAGTGGTTGCTGCTGCAAAGCTTCCAATGCTTAATCCGAATGAGTATGATATTTAGAAGTTGAGTATTGAACAATACTTTTAGATGACTGACTATTCTTTATGAGAAATTATCTTGAATGGAGATACACCTATTCCAACAAGAACAGTTGAAGGAGTTGAACAGCTTATTACTCCAATCTCCGCAGAACTAAGAGTAATAAGGAGGAATAAGTTGAAGGCTAGAAGTACTCTCTTGATGGCACTTCCAGACAAGCATCAATTAAAGTTTAACATCCATAAAGATGCTAAATCTTTGATGGAAGCAATAGAGAAGAGGTTTCGATGCAACAAAGAAACTAAGAAAGTTTAAAAGACTCTTCTTAAACAACAATATGAGAACTTTAATGGATCAAGCTCAGAAGATCTTGATCAAATACATGATAGACTTCAAAAGATAATCAGTCAATTGGAAGTTCATGGAGAATCCATCTCACAAGAAATGTCAATCTGAAGTTTTTGAGAAGCCTACCTTCAGAATGGAAGACGCATACATTAATTTAGAGAAACAAGCCTCATTTGGAGACATTAAGCCTGGATGATATCTTCAATAATCTAAAGATCTATGAAGTTGAGGTTAAGGGATCATCAAGTTCAATCCTTAATAAACAAAACATAGCTTTTTGTGTCTTCCAATGGAACTGGCAGTACTAAAGAGCCAGTTAATGCTGCTCATGGTATTAATACTGGTAGTACTCAGGATCTTGGATCCACTCTTCCAAACATAAATAGTTTGAGTGATGCTGTGATCTACTCTTTCTTTGCAAATCAGTCTAACATTCCACAGTTAGACAATGAAGATTTGAAGCAAATTGATCAAGATGACTTAGAAGGAATGGATCTTTAGTGGCAAATGGCTATGCTCACCATAAGGGCAAGAAGATACCTCAAAAAGACTAGAGGGAATCTGAGTCTTAATGCAGGTGACACTATTGGCTTTAACAAATCAAAGGTAGAATGTTACAACTACCATAGGAAATGTCAGGAACAAAGATCCTGTAAGGAGAACAGTACCAGTGGAGACAGCTACATCTAATGATTTAGTATCTTAGGTTGATGGATTGGGCTATGACTGGAGTGATCAGGCAGAATAATTACCAACAAACTTTGCTTTAATGGCCTACTCATCCTCAGGATCATCTAGCTCTAAAAGTTCAGATACTGAGGTAACAACTTGTACTCAAGAATGTTTAAAATCCTATAATACCCTCAAAGAACACTATGATAAGCTGGTTAATGATTATAGAAAGTCTCAGTTAGTTGTGGCGTCTTATCAGTATGCTCTAGAGTCAGTAGAGGAAAGAGTAGAAGTTTATAAAAAGAATGAGACATTTTATGATGGGAGTTTAAAGAGTTTAAATATAGATGTTAAGCTAAGAGACAATGTGTTAGAATAATTTAGACAAAGATTTGAATCAGCAGAAAAAGAAAGAGATGAGTTAAAACTTAAATTAGAAAATTTTCAAAACACATCAAAGAATTTAAATAATCTGTTAGATAGTCAAGTCAGTGCTAATAACAAGACAGGTCTAGGGTATGATAATTAAGTAGGTGACAAAAACCAATTTCTTGATGAAAAGGTTAGTCAGGTTGCTGAAAAGACTAAATCAGGTGAAGGATATCATGTTGTTCCCCCTCCATTAACTGGGAACTTCATGCCTCCTAAACCTGAATTAGTTCTTGATGAGTCTAATGTGTCTGCAACTTGTGTGCTTATAGTTGAACCTAAGGTAGAGACTAGAAAAGAAAATCCTGTTAGGACAGAGAATAGTCCCGCAATTATTGAGGATTGGGAATCAAACAATGAAGAAGAGAATGAACCTAAGCCTAAAGTAGTAAGGAAAGCATGTGAGTCAAAAACCGAAGAAAAAGAAAATGTGTCTAAAAATGCTAGGCCTAACAATGCAAAGATTGAATTTGTAAAACCTAAGTCAACTAGGAAAGCTAGTCAAGATACAAAGGCTAAGGGTAATCAGAGGAACTAGCACAATATGGTGTCACAAAGATTAGGAAGTGACTATGTGATACTTAGAAAAGCTTGTTATGAATGTGGAAGTTTTGACCATTTGATAAGAAATTGTGATAAGAAGAAAATGGTTCAAAAGCCAGCATGGAACAATAACAAAAGAGTAAATCATGAGAATAAAGCAAGAATGACTCACTCAAATCCAAAAGAAAATATTGATCCAAAAGCAGTATTAACTAGATCAGGCCCAGTATTAGTTAATGTTGCTAAGCAAAATCTTTCCAAAGCAGCAATATTAGTTAATACTGCTAGACCTATTAATACTGCTGACATAAGACCCAAAGTGAATGTTGCAAATAAAATGCCAAATACTTTTAAAAAGGCACATTCATATGTTAAAAGACCCTTTTATAAAACAACAGCCAAGAAAAACAGTTATTATACTCATAGAGTTAATACTGTTAGGGGATCAAGGGTGAATACTGCTAGGCATATAGTTAAGACTGCTAGGCCAACAACAGCAGTTAATGCTACTAGGTCAAGAGTAGCAGTTAAGACTACTAGGCCAAAAGCTGTACTAAGGGCTGTTAGGGGTAACTTAGGTAATGCTATAAAGGCCTTAGCATATTGGGTTTGAAGACCTAAACAAAAAGTAATAGACCATGTCTCTAAGAACAATAGTGCATCAATGACCTGCAAAGAGTTTAATTATGTTGATGCACAGGGCAGGGCCAAGTCAGTAATGGCTTGGGTCCCTAAAAGAAACTAATCTTTTTACCAGATGTGCGGATCAATCCAGAACAAGAACTGAAAGAAAGAGGAATATTTGATAGTGGTTGCTCCAGGCACATGATAGGGAACAAGTCCTATCTCACTGATTTTGAAGACATAGATGGAGGATTTGTTGCCTTTGGTGGTAACTCAAGAGGTGGTAAGATTTCAGGAAAAGGTAAAATAAAAACTGGTAACTTAGGCTTTGATGATGTGTATTTTGTCAAAGAGCTCAAGTTTAATCTCTTAAGTATCTCATAAATGTTTGACAAGAAGAATAGTGTCCTTTTCACTGACACTGAATGTTTTGTCCTATCTTCAGACTTTAAGCTAGCTGATGAAAATCATGTCTTGCTTAAAGTTCCAAGAAGGGATAATATGTACAGTGTTGACTTAAAGAAAATTATTCCCAAAAGAGGTCTAACTTGTCTCTATGCAAAAGCCACATCAGATGAGGCTAATCTTTGTCATAGAAGGATAGGACATGTAAATTTCAAAACTATAAATAAACTGGTTCGGGGAAACCTTGTGAGAGGCTTACCTTCAAACTTTTTTGAAATTAATCAGACCTGTGTTGCTTGTCAAAAGAGAAAGCAACAAAGAGCTTCTTGTAAGGCTAAAGTAGTTAGTTCCATCTGCCAGCCTTTACAAATGTTGAATATGGATTTGTTTGGTCCAACATTTCTAAAGAGCTTGATGAAAAAGACTTATTGCCTAGTTGTCATTGATGACTTTAGTAGGTTTACTTGGGTTTTCTTTTTAGCAACTAAGGATGAAACAGCTGGTATCCTTAAGTCATTTATAACTGGTATAGAAAACTTAATAGACCTTAAGGTTAAAATAATCAGAAGTGACAATGGCACAGAGTTCAAAAATAGGATCATGAATTAGTTCTGTGATATGAAAGGTATTAGGAGGTAATATAGTGTTGCTAGGACTCCACAGCAAAATGGTGTTGTTGAAAGGAAGAATATGACTCTAATTGAGGCAACTAGGACCATGCTAGTAGATTCTAAATTGCCAACAATCTTTTGGACTGAAGCAGTTAATACTGCTCGTTATGTCCAAAATAGGGTGTTAGTTGTAAAGCCTCATAACAAGACCCCTTATGAACTATTTCTTAGTAGAAAACCTGCACTAGGCTTTATGAGACCATTTGGGTGTCTTGTTACCAACCTAAATACCATAGATCATCTAGGCAAATTCGATGGCAAGGCAGATGAAAGGTTCTTTGTAGGATACTCTACCAATAGCAAAGCATTTAGGGTATTCAACAGCAAAACTAGGATTATAGAAGAGAACCTACATGTTAGATTTAATGAGAATACACCAAACATGGTAAGAAGTAGACCCAATTAGCTATTTGATATAGATGCTCTAACAAAGACTATGAATTATTAGCCAGTTTTTGCAGGGAACGAAACTAATGGTAGTGCAGGTACAATAACATATCAAGATGCAGGTAAAGCAAGAATGGAGAAAGTGCCTGAAAAAGAGTATATCCTACTACCATTATGGGGTGCAGATCCACAAGTCTCTTCTCAACCAAAGACCTTCCCTGATGATAAAGATGACAAAAAGGATGATGATCAACAAGGTGATCAAGGACAGGAGGATAGTGATATAAGAGATGATCAAGACAAGGAGGAAAGTGTTAACAGCATTAACATACTTAATACTGCTACCTCAAAGGAAGTTAGTGCTACTGAAGTAAATACAGATGTGGAACTTCCTGATGATCCTAATATGCCCCTATTAGAAGACATTGTTTATTCTGATGATGAAGATGGTGTTGGTGCAGAGGCTGTCATAACTAACTTGGATTCTATTATCCCTGTCAGTCCTATTCCAATAACCAGGATACACAAGGATCATCCTCTTGATCAAATAATTGGAGATGTGCACTCAGTAACACAGACAAGGAGAATGTGCAAGAATTTAGATGAACATGGACTTGTTGCCAAGATATAGGAACGAATCAAACATAAGGACTTCCAAAATTGTCTTTTTGCTTGTTTTCTCTCTCAAATAGAACCTAAGAAGGTGATCCAAGCTTTAGATGATCCAAATTGGATAGAAGCAATGCAAGAGGAGCTTCTACAATTTCAACTTTAAAAGGTTTGGACCTTAGTGGATCCACCCAATGGCAAGAGGGCAATTGGAACAAAGTGGGTCTATAGAAATAAGAAAGATGAGAGAGGGATTGTAGTAAGAAACAAGGCAAGATTAGTTGCACAAGGTCACACTCAGGAAGAGGGTATAGATTATGATGAAGTGTTTGCTCCTGTTGCTAGGATTGAAGCAATAAGGTTGTTTTTGGCATATGCTTCATTGATAGACTTTACTGTATATCAAATGGATGTCAAGAGTGCCTTCCTGTATGACACAATAGAAGAGGAGGTATATGTCCGCCAACCTCTAGGGTTTGAAGACCCATAGTTTCCTAACAAGGTTTATAAGGTAGAAAAGGCTCTATATGGTCTTCATCAAGCTCCTAGAGCATGGTATGAGACTTTATCTACTTATTTACTAGAGAATGGATACAGGAGAGGGACAATTGACAAGACATTGTTCATAAAGAAAGACAAACATGATATCCTCCTAGTTCAGGTATATGTGGATGGTATCATCTTTGGATCTACATAGAAGTCTTGGTGTACTGAGTTTGAGAGATTGATGCACAAAAGATTCCAAATGAGTTCTATGGGTGAGCTCACTTTTTTTCTTGGACTACAAGTGAAGCAAAAGAGCGATCGAATCTTCATCAACCAGGACAAGTATGTGGCTGAAATCCTAAATAAGTTTGATTTTACATCAGTCAAGACATCAAGCACACCAATGGAGACTAACAAAGCATTGGTCAAGGATTCAGAGGCAGAGGATGTAGATGTTCACTTATACAGATCAATGATTGGTTCATTGATGTATTTAACTGCTTCTAGACCAGACATCATGTTTGCTGTATGTGCTTGTGCAAGGTTCCAAGTAACTCTAAAAATCTCACATCTTCATGCAGTGAAGAGGATCTTTAGGTACTTGAAAGGTCAGCTTAAATTGGGCCTTTGGTATCCTAAAGATTCACCATTTGACTTGGAAGCTTATTCAGATAGTGACTATGCTGGAACTAGCCTTGATAGGAAATCCACAACTACAGGTTGTCAATTCCTAGGCAAAAGATTGATTTCATGGCAATGTAAAAAGCAAACCATAGTTGCAAACTTAACTACTGAGGCAGAGTATGTTGCTGCTGCAAATTGTTATGGGTAAGTATTGTGGATCCAAAATCAAATGCTGGATTATGGGTTCAACTTCATGAAGACAAAGATTTACATTGACAAAGAAAGCACAATTTGTATTGTAAAAAATCCAGTGTTTCACTCTAAAACCAAGTACATTGAAACAATACATCACTTCAATAGAGATTCATATGAGAAGAGGCTTATTGAAGTAATAAAGATTCATACAGACCACAATGTGGCTGATCTTCTCACAAAGGCATTTGATGTTAGTAGGTTTAACTTCTTAATTGCTAGCATTGGTATGCTTAATCCTTGAAAGTAAAGAAAGAATGAAGTGAAGTTGATATATGAGAGGATTAACCTCTATAGCATGGATTAAAGGGAGGTTAAGTGTGTTGAAGTGCAGTTGATTATGCTTAAAGAGGAAGGGAATAGCAGTTATTGATGAACTTAAAGTTAATACTGTCAGCCAAGAGTTAGTGCTGTCAAGCAAAATATTACTACTGTCAGGCAAAAGTTAGTACCGTTGGACTAACTACTGCCAATCACTTAATGTTGTTTCAAGTAAATTTGAATGAAGGGTCAGGAAAACCCACTGATCCCCAACACACATTCTTATCTAATTCAACTCTTAAATAATGCACAAATCACTGTTTCATCAATTAAACCAAAAAGATACAAACACACCTAGGAAGCCTTAAAAGGTCACTATGATTCCTCAATCTAGTAAGCCTATTAACCTTGTTGTATTTGAGGTTGTCTATGAGGAGATGTTTGACAGTTTGGAAAGGGCTGCAACTACTGCTACTAGCTTAGAAGCAGAGCAGGACAGTTGTAACATCAATAGGACCCAATCTACGGCAATACCTAATGATCCTTTTTCTTAGAGAATTGGTTCAGGTGGTAGACCCAAGTGCCAAGAACACATGGGGGACATACATGCTCGAACTAGGTTTGAGAGTTTGTCTAAGTCCTATGATTCACCACTCTAAAAAGTTAACATATTTCGAAGTGATGAGGACGGTATTGAACTACAAGGAATTGATGGATATGTACAAAATTGTCTGAAAATGTGTGATTATGTGAGCAAAAGAATAGAGAGATATGGTGAGTTTAAAAATAGAAAGAGAGCTGTGTGATAAAAACATAAATGAGTGTATTGGTGAGTAAAAGAAATGAGAGAAGTGGTGAGTATAAAAACAGAAAGAGAGAATAGAGTGTTATGTGTGCAAAGAGAATTTATCTTGATGATGGTAAAGCTTATTGGAATGGAATTGAAGTTTTTAATGTTGTTGCAAGTTAATGCTGATAAGCAAAGACTTAATGCTGTCAATGCAAGTTAATGCTGTTAGGCATAACTTAATGCTGATGGAAGTTAATGCTGTTAGGCATACACTTACAACTGTTAGTGAAAGTTAATGCTGTTAGCCTTAACTTACTACTATCGAGTTAATGCTGTTTAGGGTTTATATATATCATTTGATTGGGGATTTCATTTATATTTTCAAATGATTTCATACATTAATATATTCCCTAAATCAAAACCCTAACTCAATTTCATCTATTATCATAAAACCCTTCATAATGTCTACCCTAAAGTTTGCCCAAGCACACAAAGGGATTTGAGGAAGTTATTGATTTCTTGAATGCATGCTGCATTCATTATGCTCTTACAGTTAATCCCACAATTTATGTGTCTTGTATTACTTAATTTTGGACAACAGCTCAGGTTAAGAAGGTAAATGAGGTGGCAGAGATCCAAGCCCTAGTTGATGGAAAACAAATAGTGGTGTCTGAAGCTACTATAAGGAGGTTGTTGAAGTTCAATGATGAAGGTGGGATGGATTGTTTGCCTAATGCAACAATATTTAAAGAAATTGCAAGAATGGGATATGAGAAGCTGACTCAAAAGCTGACCTTCTACAAGGCCTTTTTAGTCCACAATGAAAGTTCTTGATACATACATTTTTGCAGTGCCTTAGTGCAAAGACAACAACTTGGAATGAGTTTAGTTCCATTGCTGCATCAGCTATTATTTGTCTATCTACCAACCAGCAATTCAACTTCTCAAAATTTATTCTCGAAGGTATGATTCGAACTCTTGATGCAAAAGTTGTTAAGTTCTTAATGTATCCTAGATTTGTTCAGCTTTTTGTAAATCAATTGGAAGGGTTACCTGTACATAATAGAAAATATAAGGTCTCCTGCCATACCAAAAAGATCTTTGCTAATTTGAAAAGGAAGAACAAAGACTTTTCTGGTAATGATACCCCATTGTTCCCTACAATGGTTGTGCAGGCTCCACCACCAACAACAACAACAACAACACCACCAACAACCACAACAACAACACCAGTATCAACCTCTACCATACCAACCACATCAGTTCAATCAACACAACCAAGCAAACAAAGGATTAGGAGAAGAAGGGACAATGAGGTTACCCAACCTAGTGAACCTAATATGGTTGAGGATAACATTGTACCTAATGAGTCCAATGATCCACCTAGTGAAGAGGACAGACTGCAACTTAATGAATTGATGAATCTATGTACCACCTTACAAGCTAAAGTTTTAGAATTAGAAAAGACAAAGGCTTCCCAACAGTTGAAGATTGAAAGTTTGGATAGAAGGGTGAAAAAGCTAGAGAAGGACAAGAAGAAGAGAACTCCTAAGCTCAAGAGGCTATATAAGGTAGGCCTATCTGCAAGGGTTATCTCCTCTGATGATGAAGAACCTGATTTGGAAGTTTAAGAGGATGAATTCAAACAGGGGAGGAGGATAGCTGATATTGATGAAGATGCATAGGTTATTTTGGTTGATGAGGTTCAGAGGAGGGGAGATGAAAGGAATGAAATGATGTTTGATGTTGATAAAGACTTATCTGGTGAAGAGGTTATGGTAGAGAAGGTTGCTGAGAAGGTTGTTGAAAAAGAGGTTGCTGAGAAGGTTGCAAAAGTTTCTTTGAATGATGATGAGATTACACTTGCTCAGACTTTGCAAAAACTAAAGAGTACTCCAAAAGCAAAAGGAGTTGCACCCAAGGCAAGAAGTATTTCTATTAATGAGCCAAGTGAATCACATAGAGCTGATATTCCTAAGAAGAATCTTGATAAAGGTAAGGGTAAGATGGTTGAGCCTGAAAAACCCTTGAAAAGGAAGGATCAGATTCTTCTAGACGAAGAAGAAGCAAGAAGGCTTCAAGCAATCATTGATGAGGAAGCCATGATAGCTAAGGAAGGAGCTGAGAAAGAAGCTAAGTTAGTAGAGGATTGGGATAATAAGAAAGCTAAGATGGATACTCACTATGAGCTTGCTTCTAAGCTATAAGCAGAGGAACAAGAAGAACTTTCTATTGAAGAGAAGTCAAAGCTGTTTGTAGAGCTTATGGAGAAGAGAAGGAAACATTTTGCGGCAAAAAGGGCAGAGGAAAAGAGGAGTAAACCTCCAACTAAAGCTCAAAAGAGAAAAACCATGTCTACTTATTTGAAGAATATGGATGGTTCAAAGTTACATCAGTTAAAAGGCAAGAGTTATGATGAAGTAGAAAAGCTTTTTGACCAATCCATGGCAAGAATTAATAACTTTGTAGGTATGGATTCAGCAGAAGATGCTAAAAAGTTGAAAGGTACCTCAAAAAGAGCTGGTGATGAGCTTGAAAGAAAAGCAAGGAAGAAACAAAAGATGGATGATGAGGAAATAGCCAAGCTACAAGCTTTGATTGAAATTACTCCTGATGAAGAGGAAATACCAATGAATTCTATTCCATTGGCCACAAAACCCCCTGCTATTGTTGATTATGGCATTTATAAAGAAGGAAGAATTAGATTTTATAAAATCACAAGGGCGGATGGGTTGGATACAATATTTAGAGTTTTTAATGTGTTGCTTCATAGCTTTGATAGAGAATATTTGGAAACACTTTAGAAGCTAGTAAAGGCAAGACATGGAGAGACAAGGCCAAATGAGGGGTATGAGAGAGTACTTTGGGGTGATTTAAAGACTATGTTTGAACCACATGTTAAAGACATGATATGGAGTGAATAGAGACAGGGCACAATTTTGACTTGGAAGTTATTTAGTTCATGTGGAGTGCACCTAGTCAGATTTTCAAAAATTCAAGTCTACATGTTGGTAGAAAGGAATTACCCATTGACAAAACCTACTATCACAGATATGTTAAACAAGAAGCTACAAGTAGATCATTGTAATGAGATAGCATATCAGCTCCTCAAGCTCATCACAAGGCAGCTAAATGAATTAAGTGTTCGAATACATCCTCTTGGTGTTGATCAATCTTTGAATGAAGAAACTTGAGAATTTTGAGGAAGAATTATCAAGTTTAGGGGAGGATTGTTGGGATTCAAAGACTTCAAGATGCTGATAAAGATTAATGCTGCTCAAGCTCAAGACCAAAGTTACTACTGACCAAGCTTAAGGATTACTACTATCAAGGTTAGAATTACTGCTGCTAAGCCAAACTTAGTGCTGCTAGTAATTTTAATGAATTATATGCTAAGTAGCTAATACTGCTAGTTAATGCTGCTAGAGTATATTACTACTGTCAGTATAACTTAGTACTGTTAGTTACAACTGTCTATGTAACTTAGTACTGTCAAAGTAACTTAGTACTGCTAGAGTAAGTTAGTACTGCTGATGAATATTATTGAAAATATTCTAAGTAGTTACCACTGCTTGTACACAGTTAATGCTGCTGGTGTATAAGTTAATGCTGATGCTGTAGGAGAAAGTTACAACTGCTAATAAGTTACTGCTGCTGGATGGATGAAGAATGATTGAAGTTAATGATGTTGAAGAGTTTACAGCCGTTTATTAGATTTGTATGAGTTATAATAGGAAAAGATAATGAATATCTTTTTGTATGGTAAGTTTGTAATTGTAGTTTGACCATGACTCCTTGTGTCTATAAAAGGAGGTCATAGGGCATAGAGAATTGTATCAAGTAGAAGTACGAGTACACATACAATTCTTAGAGCTTCAAGGTTTTGTAAACCCTAACACTTATTCAGAGTGTTCGTATTTATATATTGAGGCTGATAGTTTTGATTGAATCTGTTTGTGATCATATTACATCAATTACTATTAATTGTTTGATTATTCTTCTTAATATCAATACTAGATTCCGCATAGTATTGATATTCAAATCAACGTTTCTGTCATAATAGATTTGGATCTATCAAAGCTATTAACCTTTGAACAAGCTAAAGGAAGACAAGATCAGTTTCAGGACCAACACCAACCTACATCCCTATTTGATCTGATAGATGAGATTAAACCAACGTTTTAATGAACATACTTTCATCCTTTTTTTCAAATTAATATACATCAGTTTCTTACAATTGCTAGAAATATGTGACAATATAAAATCCGATACGTCGATCAACTTAGACAAATCTAACTTGTTAATATTTGAGATTTGTGACGATAGAGCCAAAATCCCATAATAAGTGATATTAACACACATTGACATGTTCAAAGAAGTTAAATTAACCATTTGTTTCAAATAAAAAATCATTACTAATTTTATGAAATAGTTGATAAAACTCAACTTATCTCGAATAATAACTTACGGTTTTTCTTGATTAATTTTCGTGATCATATATATATTGTCACGTATCCTATATGTATTGATATTAGAATTAGACTAACATAGCTTGCATCCCAAGGTTTAGCAACTTTACAATATTACATTTTCCTATATTAATTCATGTTTCCAAATATTAAATGTTAACTTTTAAAAGTACTTATTGTACCCTTTTGGTTTTCTTACTCTCCGTAAATTGTCAACAAATTTTGTTAAGACATAAAAGTCAATTTCATTCTCTAATAATATAAAAAATAAATCCATATCCTGTTATTTAATCCGCTATTGATCCAATGCACTTTTGTAATCTAGCGAAAAATCATGTTAAAATTTATATACTAATCTTTTAACAAATAACCGCTCCAAAATGTTCTAAAAAGTGATAATGATTCTTCAAACATGGACGTATTACTAAATGTTTTATAAATTGGATTATAAGTTACCCATGCATTTTGGGTGCCATGATGTTCCATTACAAGAAATTAGACCCTTTAACACAAATAGTTTAAATACGTGCTTAGAAATTTTCTTAAACTAAAAGTTGGAATATGCAACTTTATTATATCTAAACAATATTTTTACTAAATGAACTCGAAAATGAGACGCACACTTATAAGACAAAAGATCCGTATAGAACACATTCTAACTAAAGAACAATTCACCTAATCTCAACCACTCATTCTTTTTAAATCTAAGGGTGTAGATTAATTGTTATTTTAATATAATTAATTACCAAGGGGCATTCTTGTAATATCACTCAAAATTAAAAGACCACATAGGGGTCGGTTACTCCCATCTCATTTATTCATTTCATTTCATTTTTTCATTTCACACTCTCACTTACTCTCAACAATAAAGGTTTTCGGCGACTGTTGCGATTGTTCCGACAGAGGAACGAGGAATGAAGCGGCGCCCCAAAATTAGCGAGTCAAGGTTATGGTGATTTCCGATAACTTCTCTTTAACACATCTGCCTGATGTTAACAGTGATTCATCATTTGTTGTGGTTTTCGGCGACTGTTACTATTGCTCCGGCGGAGGAGCGAGGAAGGAGGTGGTGCCACATCTTTGATTTGTTGTGGTTTTTGAAAGGTTACATCATC
>BQNB010095569.1:0-25836 GCA_026074375.1 Tanacetum coccineum
ATTTAACGAAATTGTTAGATTTGGCTCAAATGTGAAATGGATACTCGGGTTTTGGCTTAAACCCGCAAATTTTTAAAAAAATGGACCAAAAGTGTTATACCCGGTAAAGATAATGGACCAAAATTGTAGTTTTCTCGAAAAAGAAAGTGTCTGGGCCTACCATTACCAAAGAAAAGAAGTAAATTATGTGAAAAGTGGGCCATGTTTCAAAAGAAAACAGTTACTTTGTTCTAAACCTGGCAGATGGGTCGAGATTTGGCAAAAGTCAAATAGTTGGTGATCATGTCCAATCTTAAATCTTAAACCTCTCTACCAAACAGACTATTTTACTTTAAAATCAAATCCCAGCCCCTAATACCCCATAACAAACAACCCCTAAATTTATTTCATTAAAATTAAACTAGTCGGGTACCCGCGCAATGCGGAGGCGGGTACCCTGTGACTGTATTTTGCGGCGAGCAAATGTTATCCGGCTAAGCGTTTTTCTAACGAAAAAATAAAGAATCTCTGCAGTAAGTACCAGTAAGAGTTGAGGAGTGAAAGCGAAGGTATATTGAGAGACTATTTTTGCTGTAACAAAAAACATTTGTGTGTGGGAGATATGAAATGGTTTGTGTCTATTTATATTATGGATGTGGTTACACATTTTTAATAATCATTATTGATAGTAATGATTTTAAGCGGTGACACGTTTTTAATAATTATTGGAGGCCGTTACAATGATGGTTTAAGCGGTTACACGTTTTTAATGATATTGCTTATTCTTTTTTTAAGATTTGAAAATGATAAACTTGGACAAATTCAATAATTATTTTTAACAGTGAACAATCACTACATAATAAAAAGAAAATTACTATAGAACGTAAGTAGTAGTTAAGTAAATTGAACAATGCCAAACACCCCAATAATCACAAATCAAATATTAAAATTCTAACAATTCGACAAAATAAAACCCCAAACGGGTTATCATCATCATCATCGATCATCAATTCAAAACTACAATCACCAAATCACTAACATAACATGATGAAAAAAAACTAACTAAAAATCTCAGCCACTTCATCAAAAGTTAATAGATTCAGGATCACGAATGCTTTGCAGATCAATGATTAATTCATAAGACTCTATCCCTAAAAAAATCCAAATTCATTAAACCTTAGCATTTGACATCAACGATGTAAGCCCTTAACATTTCTTGAAATCATCCTTGCAACAATTAACCATGATGTCATCAAACATTTTAACAAAATCATCAAAATCAAACATCTTAAACCCTCTTCATTCATCTCCAAAATCTTCATAACTTTTAAAAAAAATGATGTCACCAGAATAAGAAGGTCTCCATTTATTTGGTACCCGTATTCCTCTTCTGCTTTGGTACCCGTATTCCTCCAAAGCCATGATCATTAGCTTGGCAGACGGCGGAGACAATGGCGGCGGTAGCGGCTGACAGCACATGATGTTGGCAAAGGTGGCGGCAGAACCAAACGGTAGTGGCGGCAAAATCTTATATGTGAGACGGCGAAATTTAGTGGTTTGAAGAAAGAAAGAGAAAGGTGTTTGTGTTTTTAAAAGAGATAAAATAGAGAGATGAAAATGGTGTAATGAATTTTGTTAGTGTGTTAGGTTTTTATACTCGTATTTGAGTTTGTGGTTTACATTTAAATGATGTTTAATGGACCGTTACAAATGGACCACATGAATGCAGCAGTTACAATTTGATTGAATTGATGACAATATCAATGTTAGCAGTTACAAGTTGACTGTATTTTAAAATATATATGGGCCATTACAACTTTACCATTTAATTGGTGTTACCATGTTTTGGGGGAGTTACAAGTTTTGGCTATTAAAGAATTTTAAAGGCTTTTAAATGTGTATGATGAATATTTTCTAATGGTTTTACATCTTTCCCAATAAAGTAATCTTTTTTACTTAATTTTTTAAGACTTCTAAAAATAAATGGGCTAAATACTTTATAAAGAAAGAGAAAGGTGTTTGTGTTTTTTAAGAGAAGAGATAAAATTAAGTGATAGTAAAAATGGTGTAATGAAATTATGGTAGTGTGTTAGGTTTTTATTCTCGTATATTGAGTTTATGTTTACACTTAAATGATGTTTAATGGACCGTTACAAATAGATCACATGAATGCAGCAGTTACAATTTGACTGAATTGATGACAATATCAATGTTAGCAGTTACAAGTTGACTGAATTAAAAAACATATATGGGCCGTTACAGCTTTACCATTTAATTGGTTGTTACATGTTTTGGGGTGTTACAAGTTTTGGCTATTAAAGGATTTTAAAGGCTTTTAAATGTGTATGATGTACATTTTCTAATGGTTTTACATATTTCCTAATAAAGTAATCTTTTTTCTAAAAATAGATGGGCTAAAAGCTTTATAAAATAGTATAGATAGATATATATTGTACCTATTACGTGTGACATGTTTTTATAGTGGCATTTTGTTAAGGATATGGTAAGATTTTGTATTATTAAGGCATGATTAAAGCAATATTGGAGAGCTGTTACTTTTTTTCCAGCTGTTACAAGTCTTAAGGTTGGAGGGATGTTACTTTGGTTTTATATATCAAAAAGGAGAAGATGAAAAAGTAGAGAAAAACTCATCAAAGAACATCTAGCCATGGAAAAAAAGAGAAAGAGATACAGTCATGTGCATCATGTTGATAAGGTAGTAGCGGTTGGCAGCAGATGGTGATAAAGCTAAAGTAGGGGAGAGCAGGTGGCAGCCAGTCAATCCAGCGAGAGATCGGCAGAGACGGCGGCGAAAGCCAGCGGCAAACAGCGGTTGGTGCCATTCGGCGGCAAACATAGGCTGATGGCGTCCGGCGTGGTGGTGACGTTTGGCGTGGTATTGACGTCCGGTGGTAGGGCCGGCGTGATGAGGTGGGGGTGGTGGATGATGGTTTTTATGAGATGAGAGAATAGTGAGTATTTTTTTTTTGTCTTTGTTTGTGTGGTGTGTGAAATAGATTGTAGTTATATTTATAGTGATAAAATGTAACAGCATTTTTAATGGTTTTTAAATAAGGTGTTATATTATTTGGCAGAATTTTATTGCTTGCATAAAAAGATTATACATTATGTTTGTAACTTGGAATGTAACAGCCTTTTTAATGGCTTTTAAAGAGGGTGTTATATTGTTTGGCAGAATTTTATTGGTTGCATAAAAAGATTGTACAACGTGTATACGGATTTGCACTACTTAAGACTTCTTTTTATAGTAATCTTTTTTACTTAAAATTTTAAGTACTTCTAATTTTAGAAATTGGCTAAATGCTTTATAAAGTAGTAGAGATTAGAATACAAAACATAAAAAAAACATACGAAACATAAGAAACGATATGGAAAATAAAAAACATACGACACGGAAAGACAAATTAAGTGTTTTGATATTTTTTTTCATTATTTCTTCTTGTTTCCTTCGGATGTAAGCGGCTTTCTGTGGCGGCAACGACTCGAGATCAATCATGAGAAACTCTAACTCTCTACACTCCAGGAACCCTAGTTCTTTCTTTATCTTCGCCTCGTACGCAGCTTCACATTTTGCGTCTATAATCCTGAGATAAAACCCCCCGTTGATTGACTCCCCTCAGTGCTCCCCCCGGCGCTCGACGTGTCCGCCGATTTTGCTTTTTTCGTGAGTCGAGGTTTGTCGGCGGGACGAGGTCTCGGATCAGGGCCAAATAGCTCAGCGAGATTATGTTCATCAATCGGCTTCGTCGAGTCCCATTTAGGGTATGATTTCAAAACATTTCACGCGTTAACATAAGCAAACTTTCTATAACCATAGCGTTCCATAAAAGTGTTCTTTGCATTCTCGATATGATCAGCCTCATTTTCCCCACTTTTACGTGTTAAATGTTTGTAAATAGCGTTGAACTTTTGGCAATCATCGTTAATCCTGCTCCATTTCCCCATCGTTATATTTTTGGTACGAATAGCACTTTTTATAGCCGTGTTGAAATCTTTCATAATTTGGTTCCAAAACGCTTCGTCGGTTCGGTCATTTTCGATATTGGTGTTATGGGAAACTTCGACCCCAAGTCTCGGTTAGCAAGATTTCTTCGTCGCGTATAATCCAAGGGTATTCGATTCGTTGTTTTGTTGTTTCTTCCACGTCATTCTCGTCGTCCGTTCCAAATTCTCCATGGGTTGTTTTTTGACACTTATATTCCTTTACGTTTTGCTTCACTGGGGGTTCTTGGGCGTGTGATCTTTGAATTGTGGTTGTGATGGTTGTGAGTCAAAGAATTGTGGTTGTTATAACTGTGATTGAAAATATTGTGGTTGTGATGATTGTGATTGAAAATATAGTGGTTGTGTATTTCTTGGATTTTAGAAATTTTGGAATCCGAGATGTTGTTGGTTTTGATGATACGCAAGTTGTTGTTGATAAACTTGTCTGGGTGTCATTTGCGTTCCAAACGCAGGATACGGTTGCGAGGAGGAATTTAAGTTTTGTGACGATGGGGTAGACGGATTCGAGGGGTTCGGAGGAGACGGGTATTGTTGCGGGTTACTGTTGAGAAGATCAGTATAGTAACCATCGTGTGGACCTTGAGACATTTTTTGTGAGTTGAGATATTGAAAGTAATATGTTTTTTGTAGAGAAGTGTGTGTTGAGATGTTAAAATGATGTGTTATTTATAGTGAAAAGTATGTATAATTTAAATAAAATTGAATTGGTTTTAAATATGTATTCGTTACATATCAACTAAAAAGCAACGGTTATGTTTCAAAAGTTTTTTGTCTTTTCTTCCTCGCTTCCACGGCGGACGTCCATACGGCGAGAGGTGGCGAAGGGTACCAGTATGTTGGCGAGAAAATGGCGAGTGGTGAGGAGGTGCCACGTAGGAGTGGCGAGCTCTACCTCTTCACCATACCCATCTCTCTTAGTCTCAAAATCTGTTATAAAAAAGAAAAATCGCACCTTTACTTCCGGTGGTTTCGCAGGATTTCACGTAGAATCCAAAAAAATTTCTCAGGGCTCGTTTGATTCGTGGAATCTTATGGATTCTGATGGAATTAGAATCTGGTTCCATTCTATATCGTGTTTGATTGGCAAATTCAAGGAATTCAGAATCTGAATTCCATTCCTTATTGTCTTTGGTTGGCAAAAAGAATGGAATGAAAATCCCTCAAAATCTCATATGTGTGGAATTCAACATTTCATGGCGAAATAGTAGGAATGTTTACAATTTCATGTAATTCATATTATAATTGTTGTTGTTATTATTATTATATTTTTTTCATTTCATTTTATTTATTATTATTTTTATTTTATTTTTATTATTTTTTTATAATTATTTTTATTTTTATTTTTTTATAACACTAAACCTTTTTTATTATAACACTAAACTTTATTAGAAATTCATATTATTATTATTATTATTATTATTTTGTTTTTTTTGTTTTTTATTATTATTATTATTATCATTATAATTATAATAATCATTATAATTATAATAATCATTATTATTTAATTATATTTAATAATTATTATTTATTTAAAATTAAATATAAATTAAACGTTTAAAACCTATTTTTATTTTATACTTTAATAGTTTTATAGAATTAAATTTTATAAAAAAATAGTATTTATAAAATATTATTAAATATAATAGCTTATATAAAATTATTATATACATATTAGTTTATATAATACTGTTTAAAAAATATTATTACATTTTATATAAAAATATTATTACATTTTATGTAAAAATACTATTTATATGTTAGTTTATATAATATTATTTAAAAATTATTATTACTATTCTTATTTTATTAGTATTTTATCTTAGGTAAATTATATGGTTTATTAATCAAAAACTCATATAAATTTTTAACGTTTTTTAATATGTTTTCTTTTTTTTATTTAATTTTCGTTAAACCAAACACATGCTAGTTTTGCAAATTCTAATTCTTCATATTCCAAATCATAGAGATTCTAGTTTCTAACATTTATTCCTTCACATTTCAATTCCTTAAACAGATTTCAATTCCGTCAAAAATATTCTGCTAACCAAACGGGCCCTTAACGTTTGGAATTTTGCATGTTGCTAGTTCATAAAACTAACGCTTCTTATCTTCAACATGTGGGTCGCACGTTAGGGGCAATTTGGTCAATTTAAGTGGAATACATTTTGTAGCTGCTACCTTCTTTTTCAGTATATGGTGGTAACTGTGCTTCAATGCAAATTGCTGCTAATCATGTGTGTTAATACAAATAATGTCTGAAACGTTATTTATATTTTTCGACTTCTCTACGTTTTGATAATAACAAAATGTAAAAACATTCTACGCTAAAAAAACGTATACAAGTTATTAGTCGTAAAATTCTATTTCGACGTAAATCACATAACGTATGTACAAACAAATATTAAACTTGATGGATGATCAAAAAATAAGTTTTTGTCTTACACTTTACATTTTTATAAATGTAACAACAAATTTATAAAAATTATTTAGACAAAAATATTTTTGTAATTAAAAAAATGTTTTATTAGAAATAAATCATTCAAAATTCAAACTATGGTTTTCCTCCTCAAAATAGATAAAACATAAACCAGATAAATTATCACCACAAAAAGACAAAAACAGGAGCGTCCTGACAACAATGGACGATCCCTTTAAATAGGGGACGGTCCCTTTATATATAAGGGACCGTCGGACCTTCTGGTGGTTAGAAGAATCTTGGTTTACCTATAAATAACAGATCATTCCCAACTGATTTTTCACCTTTTTGCACACTCGTTTCTTAGTTTTAAAATCAGATTCCTAATCTCATTTTCTTTGATCATTCAACTTGTTTAAGTTGTTTATAAGTGATCCAATCATCCATCCCATCAAAGTACAAGAGAAGAACATTCGTATTCGCCAAGAAATAAAGTGTCATAGATTCGTTAGTTCTTACGTAATCATTGTTACGATCTTATTGTAGATCAACCTCTTTACTTATAATCTTGTATAGTTGTTAGATCCGGCTAGTGTGTTAATCCGGAATATAAGTGTGTGATTCGGTTAGTATTTTAGTCCTTAAAATACATGTGTGAGTGGTAGATTGGTTCTATCTAAGATTAGAACTCGACATTTAGCTTAGTATCAGAAATTGGTGTAAACAACGTTGTACGGTTTTCTCCGCCTGAAGGGAGCTTGTTGACATAGTGAAGTGAACTCTCGAGTTAGATACTCGGGGAGTAGAGTAAGTTGAAGAAGAGCTTCGTAGCCGAACCACTATAAATCTCCGTGTTGTAGTTTGATCGTTCTATCTCTTTACTCTTGTCTCGTTTTAGGGTGGAAAGCATGACACTATCTTATAAACTGTTTAGACACTATCTTATGAACTGTTTTGGTACTATCTTATAAATTGTTTGTTGTTTTGCGAACTCGCTGAATCTTGCATTATTTTATCATGCAACTTGGTATGTATGTGAGTTTTCACAGCCCATTTTTACCTTTTTCTCTTGTTTTGGGGTGAAAAACATGACATGTCTTACTAAACTGAATGATTGTACTTTTACGAATGTTTGAAACTGATTGAAACCGAATGATTTGATGAAACTTGCTTCAGAACCTATAAATTGGTTTCTAAGTTTATTTGATGCTTGAGGTCTATTGGTGGTAACAAAACTGATACTACACTACTTTTAACTCATTTATGAGAGTTGAGAGGTTGGTATTTATGGATAGTGCTATTTAGGAGCATAGCCACTCCTTACTCCATCGAAGAGGGGTGCATAGTACTAGAATATGAAACTTTATGCTTGAAATAGAGCATGTACACTAAGGAACAATGGTCTTGATGAAAACAAGAAAGGCTGGAACGTTTTAGTAGTGGCCCACATAGAAGGAGATACTAGAACAAACATGAATCTGCGAACCATGGTTCGTCTCTAGTGTTTATTTCCATGAGAGTTTCGCCAGGAAAGTTATCATCGACTTCACTGTCATCACTTGTTTCATCATTTTCAATCCAAGATAAGTGGTCGGCGGTGACATTTTCTATACCTTTTCCGTCTTTAATTTCGATATCAAATTCTTGTAAGAGCAGTATTGATGTGGTTGTCGTAGGACTTCAACAAGAAGTTTTACAACTCCCTAGGCAGTGTACCTAATCATTGTAGTGTAGTATAGGCAAGACTCGGGAGTTGTTATCGTTCTTTAGGGGAATAGGATGGGAAGGCTCGAACAGAGCTTAACCGAGATCTACGGGATTCAAAGAAGATTATTTTTATATTTTGTAGAAAGCAGATAAAATCAATGGTTTGAGAGGTTGGTTTGTTTGACTAATAATAAAACTAATTATAATCTATACTACTGGTGATAACTTTATGAAAAAACAATGTATTTACTTAAATTACTCATTAGATTGCTTCTCCTAATCTTGTTGCCTTGTCACACTCGTGATGATCTGTGTAAGCATTTCCCAAGTCATGAACGAATTACACGAACCCACCGTCTATTTAATATTCCGTTAAGGCAACGCACAAGTAAGGTAGTATGAAGACTATTACAAGGCCCCTAAGAGTATATTAAATGCAATTGAAATATCTTAAGAGGGATCAACCACATTAGGGGTAAGGTAGTATGAAGACTGTTACCGATGGTATCTTTTCTACACACTCGCATTTCCCTAGACGCCTATGCTAATTTAATATCTTATGGCTAGTTTTCTAAAGCCTAACGCGCACATTTATCACAAGAAGCAACAACAAAAGGATCTACAATCCAACTTTCATACAATCATAAGCAAATATAAAGGAGGGTTTAGCCTAACATGTTATAAAGAGAGCAAGAACATAAATCATTCAAACAACACATAGACATATTGAATGATTAAAGATAGATAATCTTACTTGATTAAAACATGAATTACGGTCAGTTACAATAGGGTTTTGAGGCCCTAAAGTCGGCCTAAAAGCTGACAAAAGGGTTTGGCTCCCAAAAGTTATACAAAGTTACACACTTAAAACCCTAAATTCGGTTTAGTATATATAGAGAAATCGTCGCGACTGCGTCCAGTTATAGTCATGACGTCGTCACAAAATAGAATCTTCTAGGTCTGTTGTAAGTCGGTTACATTCTGACGCTGTCGTCAATTTCCTGACGCCGTCACTAGATAGATCGTGATGGCGTTGATTTATGCTTGCGACGTCGTCTCCACGCTCTGTGAGCATGATTCTTCAAGAGATTTAGTGTAGGTCTGTAGTCTTGTCCGTTTCTTCTCCAAATAAGCCCAAGTCACGTGTATTTCCTCTAAATGCCATCCAAGTGCTAAAAACCTAAAAACAAATGATTAAGCACATAATCTGGGCATATTTGCATGATTTAAGGGGTTAAATGACCCCGAAATAGTGTATAAAATGACACCTTATCAAATACCCCCACACTTGGGATTTGCTTGTCCTCAAGCAAATAGGCTTTTCTACCTAGACAATAGCAATTTGGGGGGCATTTAACCTACTTTTTTTAGCATTTTACAACACAACCTTCTAGACCTCGTAATTAAAAGAATGGAAAGTATATACTAGCACCTCACATAAGTGTTTGGGATTCTCTCTTTCACTCGGGTGTATAATAAATTATAACAACTGTAGGAAATGGAAAATTAACACTCATTACCTGTCATAGCATATAAATTACCATAGGCTTGGTAAATGATCAAACCTCCACCATTAGGCGCAAGCATTATTCATTACTATCAAAGAGGTCTTTTAAAGGTTGTGGGTTGTAGGTGTAAGATAACATTAACGGAAACAGAAACGGATGGGATACATCTGGGGAGTGACTTTTGGGTGAATTCGGGGTGAAAGGGTTAGCTAATTATTTATACGAATACACGTTGGTTAGGTTACTAAGCCAAAGACTCGGACAAGATATACAAACTTTACAAAACTCTACATCAATCTCTTTCTTTTTCTTTTCTTGACTCTAATATAAACATAGACATAAGCAAATGACAACCCGTACATTTTTTTCACTTTTTTATATACATTTTTTTGTACACTTTTACCCTGCCATTGCTTAAACATATAATACATCATGGTGGTTTATAGATACACCCCTACACTTGAACTTTTACATACTCGATATTTACAATCTAACTAATGACCCGAATTAAGGCGGATCAACATAACATGGAGATCATTTGACAAACATATGGGGGTATTGACTTAACTTTTCTTCCCCATTCTTTCGCGAAATAAATACTACCATGAATCTTAATCATCCCAAAACTGTATTTACAAGGATAAGGACTTAGCAACTATGTACTCAATAATTAACTTGGGTTAAAACAATAATGTACTAAAGGTGAGTACATACAAGGTAGGCTAAGGTGATTTGGGTGTAACGATTGGTTTAAGGGTTAATAATTCTCTTCATTAATAGTCCGGCTTAACTAGAAAATTATAAGAACCGTGAAAAAGGATAGGCTTGGTGGGTTGTACTAGGGGTATCCTGCACTAAAAATGAGTGTATGGCAAGGATGTGAGATAGTTATATGATCGGTGTGACCATCATAACAATTACAGGTTTAAAACATGGGTTAATCCTAGTGCCTCTTATTTAGCAAATCCTAATACTCACTATGCGATATCAGGATGCATCACAAAAATAAGTTCTAGAATTTAATATACTATCGGTACACTCATATAATTTAATACTGATACCAATGTTCTAGAAAAGGCGACAAAGACCATACGTACACATCCGTAACGACGGAATAAACACATATGACTGCATTTGAACCTTAACTCGAACAAGCTAAAGGTATAAACAATCTTGGGTATCAAAAATGGATACCTGAATTCCTATAGATCTAAAGGCGAACCTCACATTTTTAGGGTGGAATTCTAAGGGTTTTTGTGCTACTCATATAAATTCCTATCCATGCGACGCTATTAATACTCAATTTTCGTCGGTATGTGTCACAAAAAAATAAATTTTGGTTAAAATTACCGTTTATGCTATGTTTTGATATATTACCCATCATTTTAAGGAACAAGCAAATGGCAATTGAAGGAATAGTTTCTAAAGCTTATTCCCCCTACACTTAAGTTGAACATTGTCCCCAATGTTATTTACAAGTACCCGTATAAATGAATAAAGGAAAAAGAAAACAAGTAAAAGAAATTAGTACTCCCTTGGTTTGCTCAATAATGGAGAAGAAACATGCGATAACTGGTTAAATCGTCCTCCAAGAATCATCCAATGAAACTTCCTAAGAACTTCCAAGCTTCTTCTCATCAAATATAACCTGTAAATCAAAGACAAAGACTACTACACCAAGCATAAAATCGGCGGGATAGATATATACAACGAGAGTTTAGGGTTTGACTCTATGAAAGCAGTAAAGATAGGATGAGAGTAATTATATAATCATAGGTTTATGCAGGTTTATAAAAGAATAAAAAAAATAAATGTTGTGCAAACTATTTTTTGAAAATACTTGAAAAATTTTAAGTTTTCCTATAGCTGGGCTCACAACGCCGTCAGGATAAATCCTGACGCCGTCTCCAGCTTCTGAGCAAAATTTTCTTTTTGTTTTCTTTGAAAAACTTCATGCACGTGATTATACAAGTTATTTCATGTATGAATTACTACATGAAATGTGAGATTAGTCAATACAATCATATGACTCAAAACTGACGCGAATTAATCTAAACAATTTATTAGTTAAGTTTGAATTGGTTCTTAAAAACCAGATATTTCCCCTACACTTATTTTGTTGCAAAATACTTTGATTGAAATTAAGATGAGATTAAAGACAAAGCAAAGCATGATTACATAAATGATGAATTCAAACATAAAAGAATAAATGAGAAGAATTAAAACATATGACACTCCTAATATGCAGGAAAAATAAACATTAGATTGCCTACCAAGAAGCGCTTTTCTTTATTTATAAGTGTTGTAGCTAGACTCAAAGTCACACGTCCTTACGTGACTTCTCCTTCATCATCCATGCCGGTCACATATTCGGGTCCAAGCTCTAAACATTCTTTGTAAAACCCTAATATTTTGCTCATCACGTACTCCAATCCTCTTCTCTTGTCATCTTCGTTCCTAAGGTAGACTGACTTTGTGTGCTCTTTTTCTAAGTCCGACAGCTAGTTGTATTGTTCTATCATATGGGGAATCTTATAGGCAACTTCATCGGTCCTGTTTTTGAACCTCACTACTCCATCGGGTGGGTCATGAGTCATGTTGGATATTTCAACAAAGGGTTTTCCTAGTACTACTTGTGATAGCCTAGGGTCTATAATCGAACTGATATCCTCAACAATCATAAAGTCTATGACATAAGTGAAGTTCCCAACGAAAACATACATTTCCTTAATTCTTCTTAACTCCTCTATCCGAATTTTCCCTAGTGTCAAGTTTTCTTCTCATGATCCAATTATACATCATTCGGGTCATGATATTTAGAGGAGAGTTAAGATTAATGTAAGCTTTTTCTACATGCACATGTCCAATGTTGCATGGTATTTTAAGGTTTGATGGACATCCTTCTGTGATGATGGGGTTTCTCAGGAATATTGAAGGGATCAGGCCACACATGAGATACTTGTGATATGCAAGCTCGCTCCAAGTTGGGAGTATGTTAAAATACTCCACCTCTAATCTTCCTTCTTTGGGTTCCTCCTTGTGGTAATCTTCATTCTTCTTAACTATGTCGTTAGGGAGTGCTCCTGCCATTCGATCGATGATGGCCTTTAATACCGTGTCGATTTTGTTGGTCATCTTGCTTTGTTGTTGTTTGAAATCGGCTTCAAACTTGGACAATCTAGCGCCTTGAGATGCCATGAAGTTAGATACCAATCCTTCAAGATTTGAATGACTGTTAAAATTTTGAGGATTGTTGTTGAAGGAATGATTTGGCATTGAGCCGTTGGGTTGGAACCGGTTAGGTGGGTTTGAGAAATTACTTTGAGAATTTTAGGGTTGTCTCCACTTAAGGTTTGGGTGACTTTTCCATGACGGATTGTAGGTGTCACAAAAATTGTTTTGCTCAGGCTTGAAAGTGTACCACTTACCTTCGGCTTCGTCGATACGCGAGGATGCATATTCAGCAAAGGCATGTTCAGGATTTTCCATGCAGTACTGAGTGTCATGGGTACCACTATAGATCTCAAATGAGTAAGTGATCTTGTTCACTTGATTAGGTTGCATCGGAGCAATGTGAGCTTCCATTAAGCGTTGAAATTGATTTTCGAGCTTGATGAGGAGGCGGTCAGATGTATTCGGGTCATCTTGAGGAAAAGAGATTGTCTTGATCGGCTTAGCTAAATCCCTTGGGTCGTTCCAACTTTCATTGTCATAGAGGGTGAGGTCCTCTAATAATGCTCAGGATTCTTCAGCATTTCGGTCACAAAGCTTACCACTGGCCGATTGATCAATCGTTCGTCTTGTGCCAGGATTGACATGTTCATAAAAATATTAGACTTGGAGCCAAAGATCGATGCCATGATAAGGGACTTTTGTAGTAAGTCCTTGAAACGAGTCGATGCTTCTAAGAGAGATTCTCCTTGATGTTGTTGGAACATCAGGATATCGTTACGGAGTTTTGCAGTCCTTCCCGTTGGAAAGAATTGAGCAAGAAAACGAGTAGTAAGATCCTCCCATGTGGTGATGGATCCTGCTGGAAGACGTTCAAGCCAATTGCTGGCTTGACCGCGAAGGTATAATTGAAATAAATACAGGCGCGTTCTTTCCCTATTTTCACCATCAAGGTCGAGTGAGTCCACAAGTTTTAAAAAATCCTTGAGGTGTTGGTTTGGATCGTCAGACCGAAGTCAATGAGCATCCGTTTTGCACCAACCGGATAGTGTCAGATCAAAGAGTACGGATAGGATTCGCATCTCCCATGGTGGTTGACGAGAATGATTTACAAAACAAATAACACAAAGAAAAGATAGACTACAAGAAAGCTAATATATGGAAATAAAATTCTCACTTGAAAGGATTCAAGCGAGTAGAACTAAGTTAAACTAAGTTCGAAACCTAACTATTCCCCCATGCAGTGGCGCCAAAAACTTGATGTGGTTATCGTAGGACTTCAACAAGAAGTTTTACAACTCCCTAGGCAGTGTACCTAATTGTTGTAGTGTAGTATCAGCAAGACTTGGGGGTTGTTATCGTTCTCTAAGGGAATAGGTTGGGAAGGCTCGAACAGAGCTTAACCAAGATCTACGGGATTGAAAGAAGATTATTTTTGTATTTTTGTATTTTTTAGAAAGCAGATAAAATCAATGGTTAGAGAGGTTGGTTTGTTTGACTAATAATAAAACTAATTATAATCTATACTATTGGTGATAACTTTATGATAAAATAATGTATTTACTTAATCATGCATTACTCATTAGATTGCTTCTTTTAATCCTGTTGCCTTATCACACTCGTGATGATATGTGTAAGTATTTCCTAAGTCATGAACGAATTACACGAACTCGCCGTCTATTTAATATTCCGTTAAGGCAACGTACAAGTAAGGTAATATGAAGACTATTACAAGGCCCCTAAGAGTATATTACTTGTGCATTGCCTTAACGGAATATTAAATAGACGACGAGTTCGTGTGTTTCGTTCATGACTTAGGAAATACTTACATAAATCATCACAAGTGTGACAAAGCAACAGATCTAGGAGAAGAAATCTGAGGAGTAGTGCATGATTAGGTAAATGCATCTTTTTATCATAAAGTTATCACCAGTAATTTAGATTATATTTAATTTAATTAGCTAAAACAAACCAACCTCTCAAAACCATGATATTTACTTGCTTTCTTAAAAATATAAAAACACAAAAAGAATCTTCTCTCAACCCCTTAGAATTCTGTTAGACCGTGTTCGAGCCTTCCCAACCTATTCCCCTAGAGAACGATAACAACCCTCGAGTCTTGCCTTACTACACTACAACGGTTAGGTACTCTGCCTAGGGGATTGTAAAGCTTCCTGTGAAGTCTTCACAACCTCCACATCAAGTTTTTGGCTCCGCTGCATGGGGAATAGTTAGGTTTCGATCACTGTTTAAATTAGTTATACTCGCTTGAATCCTTTCGAGTGAGATTTTATTTTAGTACATTAGCTTTCTCATAGTCTATCTTTTTTTTGTGTTAATTGTTTCGTAAATCTTTTCGTTGACCTCCATGGGAGACGAAAATCCTCTCCGTACTCTTGGAGATTACTCCAAACCTAGCCACGAAGGCTACAGGAACACCATTGAGTTCCCTGAAGGGAACAATGTGGTGCCTATTCGATCCGACACCATTCGGTTGGTGCAAAACGGATGCTTATTCTACAGACTTCGATATGAGGATCCAAACCAACACCTTAAGGATTTTCTTAAACTAATGGACTCACTTGACCTTAATGGTGACAATAGGGAAAGAACGCGCATGCGTTTATTTTAATTTTCCTTTCGCAATCAAGCTAGCAATTGGCTTGAACGTCTTCCAGCAGGATCCATCTCTACATGGGAGGATCTTACTACTCATTTCCTTGCTCAATTATTTCCACCAGGAAGGACTGTAAAACTCCGCAATGACATCTTTATGTTCCAACAACATCAAGGATTGTCTCTTTCTAAAGCATGGACTCTTTTCAAGGACTTACTTCAAAAAGTTCATCATCATGGCATCGATCGTTGGCTTTTAATCCAAATCTTCTATGATCATGTCTCCTTCCATCTTAAGTGTGAAATTGACCGCGCCGACGGCGGAAAACTCTGCGATAGCAACGCCAACGAATCCAGGGAAATCATTGAGAACCTCGCTCTCTATGACCATGAGAGATGGAATGATTCAAAAGATTTCGTCAAACCAGTCAAGGCTGTTTCTACATCTCAAGGCACTTAAAAAAATGCCTGATCGAAGACTTCCTGAGCTTGAAGATCAAATCAATTTCTTGCTAAAAGGACCATGACCAACATCTAGACCAAGCTCAACATACGTCCCGCAAGCATAGGTTAAAGCAGTTTCCTCAACCCCTCATCCACAAAACCAAAGTGAACCACCAAAGCAGAACCCTTTCACTTTTCGTGAATGAACCAGTCCATACCCATAGCCCCAGGTATTAGGAACCACTTTTGAGGCTCGAGTACAAGACTACCTGGCAGCACACGCCGAAAGAATGGAGAGGTTTGAAAATGCTATCTTCAAGCAGCGTGAAGTGATCAACAACAGAATGACAGAAATGTCGGACTTCTTAAGGAACTCACAGCCAGCCAAACTCTAAAAAAGGTATTAATTAGAGAAGAGGCTAGGCACTCCATTACTAAGAGCGTAAATTCCATCTCCGTCATCTGAGTAGAGGAGGAAAAAAACGTAGTAAACAATAGGACAATCGTTGAAAGCATAGTGGAGCCTAGAAAATCTGAGGAAGAATAACCTCCTAAGAAAATTCCATGACGAACGAAGTAGAAAGAAGGGCGGATGATGAACCAACCAAAATTGTAAAGGAGAATGTCACAAAGAATGAAGAGGAAGAACCGGCAGGAGTCTCCAGTTCCTATACTGTAGGATATTACCTAAAACATAGAATCAATGAAAAAGTAATCGAAGGGCTTGTGGAAAATCAAAAGTTTAATGACTCCCTGTCAGCAGCCCAGGTAGGTAAAATAAAGCAAAAAACTTACAATTTATTACCTAGGGGGACTGTACACGACTTAATTCTTAAAAAGAGAATAACCAGAAAGGAGGACATAGGAGGAAATTTTGAAATACCATGTAACATAGGAGGATTAAAACACACAAATACCTTAGTTGACCAAGGATATGATGTGAAGTCATGCCCATTTCCACCTACAGTAAGCTAACCAATTAAAGGCCTACAGAAACCGACATTAGGCTTTCCCTGGCTAGTCATTCGTATATCTATCCCTTAGGAATAGCCGAAGATGTATTAGTGGATGTTGGTGGTTATGTGTACCCCATGGACTTCGTGATTTTATATATAAAAGAAGACGAAAGAAGGCCCTTCATCTTAGGAACACCATTCTTGACTACAGCTAAGGCCGTAATTAAGTTTGATAAGGGGACGATAACTTTAAAATCTAGGAAAAACAAGATAAGCTTCCACATGATTCCTGAATCACACCATATGATCAAAAAAGGAATTAAGAACGACATAAAACCAATAGCTCCCATAATGATCGTCAATAGGTTAGTTCTAGAATGGCAGGAGAAGATCAAGCTTCATCAAGAGAAAGAAATGAAGTTTGACCAATAGAGGAGCAAAATCTTCAAAAAAACGAGTGTCCTGCGCTCGTGACAATGGAAAGTAAAGTTGCAAATAAAGGAGAAGTCACGTAAGGACGTGTGACTTCGAGTCTAGCTACAAGACTCATAAACTAAATAAAAGCGCTTTTTGGAAGACAACCCAATGTTTATTTTCTTGCATATTATGAGTGTCTTGTGTTTTAATTCTTCTCGTTTATTCTTTTATGTTTGAATTCATCATTTTGTAATCATGCTTTGTTTGTTTGTAAATTCGTCTTATTTACAATCAAAGATATTTTGCATAAAATAAATGTATGGGAATATATCCGGTTTTTAGAACCATATTCAAACATTTAAATAAATTGTTTAGATTAATTCGAGTCAGTTTCGAGTCATATGATTGTAATGATTAATTCTAGGTTTTTATGCAGTGTTTTCTACAGATATAACTAATAAATTGCGTGCAGGAAATTTCTCATTAAAAACGAAGAGGAAATCTTCACAGTGCGTGGAAACAGCATCGGGATTAAACCCGACGGCGTCGCGTCTCCAGCAATGTGAAGATTCGAAAATTTTCAAGTATTTTGAAACATAAAATGTGCAATATTTAAAACTTATAATTTTGTTGTAAACCTGCAGAAACCTATGATTATATCATCGCTTTCATCCTATCTTTACTGCTTTCATAGAGTCAAAACCCTAAACTTTTGTTGTATATATCATATCCCGCTGATTTTACGCTTGGTGTAGTTGTCTTTGTCTTTGATTTACAGGTTATATTTGACGAGAAGAAGCTTCGAAGTTCTTAGGAAGTTTCATTGGACGATTCTTGGAGGACGATCTAACCAGTTATCGCATGTTCCTTCTCCATTATTGAGCAAACCAGAAAATACTAGTTTCTCTTACTTGTTTTCTTTTCCCTTTATTGTTTTTACGGGTACTTTTAAGAACATTAGGGATAATGTTCAACTTAAGTGTAGGGGAAATAAGACTTAGAAACTATTCCTTCAATTTCCATTTGCTTTGTCCTTAAAATGACGGGTAATATATTGAAACATAGCATAAAAAGGTAATTTTGACCAAAATTTAATTTTTTTTATGATACATACCGACGAAAACCGAGTATTAATAGCATCTCACGGATAGGAATGTATATGACTGGCACAAAAACCCTTAAAATTCCAACCCAAAAATGTAAGGTTCGCCTTTAGATCTATAGGAATTCAGGTATCCATTATTGATACCCAAGATAGTTTATACCTTTAGCTTGTTTGAGTTAAGGTTCGAATGCAGTCATATGTGTCTATTTCGTCATTACAGATGTGTACGTTTGGTCTTTGTCTCCTTTTTTGGAACATTCGTATCGGTTTAAAATTATATGAGGGTACCGATAATATATTAAATTCTAGAACTTGTTTTTGTGATGCATCCCGAGACCGCATAGTGAGTATTAGGATTTGCTAGAAAAGAGGCACTAGGATTAACACATGTTTTAAACCTGTAATTGTTATGATGGTCACATTGATCATATAACTATCCCACACCCTTGCCATGCACTCATTTTTAGTGCAGGATACCCCTAGTATAACCCTTTGAGCCTATCCTTTTTCACGGTTCTCATAATTTTCTTGTTAATCCGGACTATTAATGAAGAGCATTGTCACCCTTGAACCAATTGTTACACCTAAATCGCCTTAGCCTACCTTTTATGCTCGCTTTTAGTACATTATTTTTTTAACCCAAGTTAATTATTTGAGTACACGGTTGCTAAGTCCTTATCCTTGTAAACACTATTTTGGGACGATTAGGATTCATGATAGTATTCATCTTATGAAGAATTAGGGAAGAAGTAATTTATTACCCCCAGTAGAGCTTAATAAGCTCCATGTTATGTTGATCCACCTTAAATCAGGTCATTAGTTAGATTGTAAATATTGAGTATGTAAAAGTTCAAGTGTAGGATGTATCTATAAACCCCCATGATGTATTATATGTTTAAGCAATTGCAGGGCAAAAGTGTACGAAAAAAATGTATATGAGTGATAAAAATGTACGGGCTGCCATTTGCTTATGTTTATGTTTATCATAGAGGTAAGAAAAGAAAAAGAAAGAGATTGATGTTGAGTTGTGTAGAGTTTATATATCTTTGTCTGAGTCTTGGCTTAACAACCAAATCAGCGTGTATTCGTATAAATAATTAGCAAACCTTTTCACCCCAAATTCACCCAAAAGCCACCCAAATATATCACATCCATTTCCGTTTCATTTAATGTTATCTTACACCTACACCCCACAACCCTTTAAAAAGACCTCTTTGACAATAATGACTAGTACTTGCGCCTAAGCGATGGAGGTTTTGATCCTTTACCAAGCCTATGGTAATTTATATGCTATGACAGGTATTGAGTGTTGATTTTCCATTTCCTATCATTTTTATAATTTATTATACACCCGAGTGAAAAAGAGAATCCTAAACACTTATGTGAGGTGTTAGTGTATACTTTCCGTGCTTTTAATTACGAGGTCTAGAAGGTTGTGTTGTAAAATGCTTTTAAAGAGTAGGTTAAATGCCCCCAATATTGCTATTGTCTAGGTAAAAAAGCCTATTTGCTTGAGGATAAGAAAATCCTAAGTGTAGGGGTATTTGATGAGGTGTTATTTTATACACTTTTTCAGGGTCATTTAACCCCCTAAATTATGCAAATATGCCCAGATTATGTGCTTAATCATTTGTTTTCAGGTTTTTAGCACTTGGATGGCATTTGGAGGATTTACACGTGACTTGGGCTCATTTGGAGAAGAAACGGACAAGATTACGACTCTACACCAAGAATCATGAAGAATTGTGCATACAAAGCATGGAGATGGCGTCACCATCATTAAGCGACGACGTCAGGATCTTTATAGTGACGGCATCAGAGATCTAGTGACGACGTCAAGACGTGGCCGACTTAAAGAGGATCTAGAATCATCCACGTGGCAACGGCGTCAAGACTTCAAAGCGACGCCGTCGTGTCGTTTTCACTATATATACAAAACCGATTTTAGGGTTTTAAGTGTGTAACTTTGTATAACTTTTGGAAGACGAACCCTAGTCATTCTAGCAGCTTTTTAGGTCATTTTTAGGGCTTCAAAACCCTATTATAACTACCTTCAATCCATTTTTTAATCAAGTAAGATTGTTTATCATTAATCATTCAATATGTATATGTGTTTGATTGATTTATGCTTTTGCTTTCTTTATAACATGCTAGACTGAACCCTCCTTTGTATTTACTTATGATTGCATGAAACTTAGGTTGTAGATCCTTTTAATGTTGCTTCTTGTGATGGATGTACGTGTTAGGCTTTAGAAAACTAGCCATAAGATATTAAATTGGCATAGACGTCTAGGAAACGCGAGTGTGTAGAAAGGATACCATCGGTAACAGTCTTCATACTACCTTACCCCTAATATGGTTGATCCCTATTAAGATATTTCACATGCATTTAATATACTCTTAGGGGCCTTGTAATAGTCTTTATACTACCTTACTTGTGTGTTGCCTTAACGAAATATAAAATAGACGGCGAGTTCGTGTAATTCGTTTATGACTTAGGAAATACTTACACAAATCATCACAAGTGTGACAAAGCAACAAATTCTAGTTTGGGCTTATGATCACAGGAGCACATGTGAGTTTTTCTTTTAATAATTTGAATGCGTTGTGACATTCGTCATTGAATTCGAATGGAGTATCTTTTTTGAGCAACTTGGTGAGAGGGCGAGTGATTTTTGAGAAATCTTTAATGAATCTTCTGTAGAAACCGGCATGTCCTAGAAAACTTCTAATACCTTTGATATTAGTAGGGGTGGAAGTTTGGAGATTACGTCAATCTTTGCTTTGTCGACTTCGAGGCCTGCTTCGGATACCTTGTATCCAAGCACAATTCCTTCTTTTACCATGAAGTGACACTTTTCCCAGTTAAGGACAAGATGTGCATCTTTACAACGTTGAATCATTTTATCGCGATTGTTCAGACAATGATCAAAAGAGTTTCTAAAGACGGATAAATCTTCCATGAATACTTTGACTGATTCTTCAATCATATCATGAAATATAGCCAGCATGTACCTTTGGAAAGTAGCTAGAGAATTACATAAACCAAAAGGCATTCTTCTATAAGCATATGTACCAAAAGGACATGTGAACGTTGTTTTTTCTTGGTCCATAGGATCAATTGGTATTTTAAAATATCCGGAAAAACCATCGAGGAAACAAAAGTACTTATTTCCTGCGAGTCTTTCTAACATTTGATCCATGAATGGCAAAGGGAAATGGTCTTTCGCAGTTGCTTCATTAAGTTTACGATAGTCTATACATACTCGCCAACCTGTAACAGTTCTTGTTGGGACAAGTTCATTTTTTTCGTTAGTAACAACTGTGATACCGCCTTTTTTTAGTACACAGTGGATGGGGCTTACCCAAGGGCTATCGACGATTGGATAAATGATACTTGTATCGAGCAGTTTAACTATTTATTTTTTCATAATTTCTTGCATGTTTGGGTTTAATCTTCTTTGTTTTTGAACAACTGGTTTTTTGTCTTCTAAGACTTGAATTTTATGTTTACAGAAAGATGGACAAATTCCAGGAATGTTTGTGGTTTTCCAAGCAAAGGCTTGCTTGTGTCGTTTAAGAACATATATGAGTTTGTTTTTTTTTCTTCAGAGAGCTGAGATGATATGATCACAGGAAGATAAGAGGGTTCTTCCAAGAATGCATATTCCAGTTTATCAGGAAGAGGTTTGAGTTTAAGATCCGTAGGAGGTTCTTCAACAGATGTTTTGATCTTGTAATCGGTGTTAAAGGTGATTTTTTCAAATGGTGGTTCTTCGGTGTCGGATTTGAATTCAGAGTTTTCATCGGCAGTCATTGCCATGAATTCATCGAATTCAGCAAATAGTTTTTCTTTGAGGATGGTTCCTTCGATGGAATGGAGTATTTTACTTCCTTCGTCAAGAAGAGCATCAAAATCTTCTTCTAAGATTTCGTCGATGACATTAATACTGAAACATGTATCATTGTTTGAATAGGAATGTTTCATCACAGAATCGATGTGAAAGATCATTCATTCAGTTCCAACTTCGAGATTGAGTTGCTTCCATTTGACTCGAATTACTGCATCAGCAATGTGAAGAAAAAGTCTTCCTAAGATAAGGGGAACTTTACTATCTTCTTCCATTTCGAGAATAATGAAATCGGCAGAGAAGGTGAATTTATCAACTACAACGAGCACATTTTTAGTTATTCCAACAGGATATTGGAATGATCGGTCGGCTAATCTTATGCTCATTTTAATAGGTTTAAGAGTTTCGAGAGATAACTTCGCGTATAAGGAATACGGCATGAGATTGATGCTAGCATCAAGGTCGGCTAGAGCGTTACATGAGAAAGCTTTGTTAAAGTTACATTGAATGAGAAAACTCCGGGCCCTCTAAGTTTTAGTGGAACTTTGTTTTGAAGTATGGCGGAAATTTAATTGCTTAGGAAAGCGGTTGAGATTTGTTCGATTTTGTGTTTGTTACTTACGAGTTCTTTGAGAAATTTTCCATAGTTGGGCATTTCAGCTAAAACATCGATAAGAGGTACGTTGATTCGAACGGCTATAATCATGTCGAGGAATTTTCCATATTGAGCTTCTATTTTCTCTTTTCTGAGGCATTGAGGATATGGGATTTTTGGTTTGTATGGTTTGGGTGTCGGTGTTTCTTTGACTGGTTTTATTTTTTTGGTTTGGGTATCAGTGTAGGCTCTTTATCTTCATCATTGCTATCGAAGTTGATAGGAGCTTCAGAATCATTTTGTTTGTCATCTGGGTTAACTGGTGGGTCATAGGATTTACCACTTCGTGTAAATACGGCATTTACATGTTCGTTTTGAGCTTGCGGTGGTTGATAAGGTTTAGATGAGCTACCTTTTGGGTTAGGTTGAGTGTTACTAGGAAGAGATCCAGAAGGTCGACCAGATTGCTTGTCAGTAAATCTGTCGAATTTAGCTTCGAGATTTTGGATCGATGCTTGATGGTTTTTGGTTGTTGTTTTGAGTTTGGTTTTTAGATCCATAAAAGTATCTTTGACAAAATAATTGGTCGAGTGTTGAGCTTTTATGAAATCGCTTAGTTATTTTTTAAGGCCGAGTTTATCATCATAGTGAGATTGATAGTTGTCGCGGTTGTAATCGTTTCTTCCGCTAGAACACCAGTTATCGTGGTTTGAATCACGGTTGTGGTAATCATTGTAAAAACGAGTACGACGAAAGGTTTGCATGAATTTTGCTTCTTCTTCACGGGACATAGGTATGTCATCATCGTTATTGTAACACCCACAAAATGGGTCGCAGCGGAATATAGGTCTGAGAAGTGTTACTTCATAGATCAATATCACAAGATATGAAGAACGAACCTCTATATGATCGTTTGAAAATGATACATTGGTTTTAAATAAACTTGTTTGTACAAAAAGCCCCAAAGCTTAAATTGATTCTCCCAGAAAATGTTAAAGAATTTTAATACATAACAAATACCTCCAAAATGTACTGCATTTAAATCTCCATGGCAAAATGATTTCACAAAATGTTGACGTCCACAATGTATCCTTGTTCATTAGTACTTATTGACTCTGAGAAAAACTTGCATGAAAACGTCAACAAAAGGGTTGGTGAATTCAACGATGTTTTAATAAATGTGTAAAGTAGGACCGCAAGATTTCTAAATGTAATACATGTAACACATACAATATCTCAAAAGTATTACTAAATGCACAAACTCATGACACGGAAGCATACAAAAATATGTATGCAAATTAATAGCAAATACTGTGCCCGTGTAGATCCCTGCAACATCCAAATTGTTCCGACATGGTATACATTCGTTGTTTAAGTACATTCGAAACTAGTGAGCGCTACTCACCAGAACGGGGATGTCAATCCCAAATAGATCTATTCATAACATTCGTGCTTACAATCTAGCAATTAACAGTTCATGATTCATGATTCATGGGCATAGTGGGTTATAGCTACTTAGGCAAACTCGTAATTTGTATAAAAGTGTACTTGTGTCCAATCGTAAAACAATGCATGTTTCTCACCATAAAGTTGTAAATCAATGCAATAGTATAAAAGCGGGGCCATGAACTCACTGTAAGTGAATGATTTGATTATCTAAATCAAATATTAGCGTCTCGGCAATCCGAATGCAACCAAATTAATTGTAGGTCGTATGAGCATAATGTATTTTATATAAATAAAATATCACATGTTATATAGTTACACCACCACCTAATAGTTTTTGTTAAACTTTAAAAAGTTTAAATATTAATTAAATCGTACTTTGTTAAATAAAGGTACATGTAATTGTATCCATAATGAAAATATTAATTTTCGTTCAACAATGTATTATTTGTTAAAAATATATGATTTAATATTTTTATTGATTATGTAATGATATTATATAATTAATTTAATTGTTTTATAATATAATTTATAAAAGTGTAAATAGTGCACAAGGTTTTATAAACCTCGTATCTTAATCGTTTTAACTCTGTTTTACGCGTTTCTTATGTCCATGGTTTTGTATTAAGAAAATCTATCAAAATATTATAATTATTATATGGTTAAATACTGTTATGAATAGTAACAGTAAGTGGAAGTTTATAAAAATACTTTTTATAACTTTAATTATTGAAATCGTATTTTAATTGTATCTCGTTCGTTTTAATTCGGTTTTTAGTGATTCCTATGTCCACGTCTTCGTAATTAAAAGCTATATTTAGGAAAATTACTCCCCAACAGTTTACTGTCATGAACAGTAAAATACTTTTTAACTTAAACTTGTAAATAGCGTATCTCCTTCATTTTAAATCTGTTTTTCGAGTTTCTTACATGTTTGGATTCCTCATGAAAAGTACTATCTTTATAAAATATCTCCCTTAATATATCAGATCTGAATAGTGAAGGTTTTTATAAAATAACTTTTATAAAAATACTTTTATACATTTAATTCTTGTAAACCTAAAAATGTCATATCTCCTTCATTATAGCTCGGTTTTTCAAGTTCCTTATATGCTTACGATCTTTGTGATAAGTAATAATTAAATAAAAAATTAAATATATATGTTTATACACGAATTCAAACAGTAGGTAAGTAAGTTTTTACATAATTAGTTTCATACACTTGTTTTATATACTTTTCACTTTATTAAACCATTACAAGTCCTCTAACTTAATAAATAACATAACTTGATATATCTTAAGTCCTCTAAAATATGTCCATGATACTTGTTCATGAGTAAGTGTCCTCAAAATCATTTATTCATAACTTTTGTAATTAAAACTTTCAACACAAAATAATTCATAACCTAACCATATAATTTATTTAACACTTATATATATTGTGTACTTCCATTTTAAGTATTATTTTACCAATGTACATAATAAATTCGAATCATATATATCTTGTAGTATCTCGTAAATCATAAAAATAAGCATAGGTGGTGTTTAACATATATAAACAAGCATGTACATAATTAAGTGAAAAAATGGAAATGTTAA
>BQNB010095570.1:0-25836 GCA_026074375.1 Tanacetum coccineum
AAGTTGTCTTCACAATGAATCAATATTTTCAGTAATCACGAAAAGATTTTCAAAGATAATTCGACCACTTAAACAATGACCACATCTCTTTAAATAGAAAACGGATCATTATTTGAGGGGGAGAAAGTGCCAAATAATCTTTTAAACGGTCTTTCAAAATAAGTCAAGGATTAAACAGTTGAAGTTTTTGATAATGACAATGACTACATCTCTTTAAATAGAAAACGGGTCATTATTTGAGGGGGAGAAAGTGCCAAATAATCTTTTAAACGGTCTTTCAAAGTTTTGAGAATATACAATCTTTTGAAAGTTCATTGTAAATTTCCTTATCAACCATATCTTTCGTTTTGAGAAGCTCAGTTTTAAGCAAAGCATCCTGGTCAATCTCTCCTCCCCTATGACACATATTTGTTGAAGTAGGAGTGGTATTACTATCAATAGTTTCCAACAGATGTGTGTCATAACTGGGTTCAGATTGCTCAGTATGCTGTTGTTCATTAGCAAGGATATTATGTAGAGCAGTCAATTGTACCTCAGCAAATAGCTCTTCGTCAGTTACTGGTCCGATATCTGCATCCACAGCTTGTGTGGTATAATTCCCTGAACTGCTTCACGCATATTGACCTTTTCCTCTTGCCTTTGCATCTGAGTTTCAATCTCTGATTTGCTGAATGCATTGTGGTTTTCAGACTCTATCAAACTGCTTTTTGATACAATCAAGCTGTCATCCATTGCTTGAACTGGATTGATCTGAATATCTTGAGACTGCATCTTGACACTTGACTTAATTTGATGCTCATGAAGTATTTCATCATGCAACTGACTTCCATTCTCCTTTAGTGCATTAACTTCATTTTCTTTCATGCGTAATACACCATATGTATTTACAACTCTATGAATGACCGCTTCAAGTGTATCCAGGTTCTCGAGTAACTCACGTCTGTACGCACTAGGTTCACAGCGCGTGAAGTCTTCGAAGTCTTGTTGCCAACCTTGATTCAGAAGATCCGTTGCATTTACCCCTTTTGAGGCAAGAAATTCCTTGAACTGTGTTCTGAGTGCTTGAAGACAAGTCTTTGCATTAACCCCATGAAGATTCTCTCTTTCAAGTTGTAGCCTTAACTGATCCAGATTATGAAACATCTTCAATTTGAAAGTCTGATGCTCTTCACCAAAGAATGAGCGAAATGCTGGTTTAAATGCATCAACAGCATAAGGCGAATTAAGGAGATAGAGATCATGAAGATGTGTCTCGAGTTGTTCAAACCATGTCATGCAGTTGGAGTGCCTTTGTTTTGCGAGCCGTTGCGTCAGTTGAAGCTCTCTCTCTTTTAAATTAGAATTAGAAGATTCCATTGAAATTCGATGTGTGAAATAAAATTAAGGATCTTAAGTAGATAATGTGATTGATGTTGTGGTTTTAAATGCAATTAACGTTCACGGGATTTTACAAGTCTATGATTAAAACCGATAAAAGATTAACGGGATTTTACAAAATCAATAGAAAACCGTGAATGAATAATTGTTTGTGATTTAGGTTTGTTTGTTGTGGTTTGATTATCTTTGAAGTACTTGGTTGTGGTATTTGGTTTGTTGATTTGTTTGAAATTTGGCGCAGTTGGATTATGAATTTTTTTTTACCCTATTACCAAAATCTAAATTTGGTGTAAAAATAAGCTAAAAAGGCTAAAGAAAAAATTATATTTTACTTAATTTTTCCCGCCAAAAAGTGTCGCTAAAAAGGTGTCGACCGAATTTTTTTTTACCCTATTACCAAAATTTGAATTTGATGTAAAAATAAGTTAAAAATGCTATAGAAAAAAGATTACAAATTACTTAATTTTTTTTTAATCAAACCGCCTCCTATCAATTAAGCAAACCGCCGCCTATAGATTAACCAAACCGCTGCTTATTATTTTAATCAAACCGCCGCTACAAATGAGCAAACCGCCGCCTGAACTGAACCAACTCGCTGCCTAATTAAATACGCAAACCGCCGTGTAATTAGACTAACTCGCCGCCTTGAATTTTGAGCAACTCGCCGCCTATGAGTTCAACTCGCTGCCTAGAGTAACTCGCTGCCTATTGGTAAATTGCCGTATAATTAGCAACTCGCCGTGTCTTTTGTTAACTTGCCGTCTTAATTTTTTATTCAACTCGCTGTGGATTTTGAAATTGGGCAGAATAACGATTGTATTTGGCGAATATTATATTCAAACCGCCTTGGCAACCTGTCAACCCGCCACACAAACACCAACTCGCCACAAATTTTTCGCAACTCGCCGTCAACCTTTTATAGCAAATCGCCATAAATAAAATCTAATTTTTAACTCAACTCGCCTTTGACCTGGTCAACTCAAATCAAGCCATTCAAGCCGTTTAACCACGAAATAAAGCTCTAACATGCAATACTAAGTGAGTATAGAAGGATTAAACACCCATTAACATGTATTTCTTCGTGGATCAACAAAAATGAGGCAACTCTCCATGAAGAACACAAAAAATAATCCGAACCTTATAGCTTTGTTTTCGATCTTGAGCCTTGTTAATCACTTGTAATAGCAACAATACCACTTGTTTAACATGTATAACAAGAAAACACCAAGATTAACCAACTAATAAGCTCAAAATAAGCTTTGAGACATGGGATTATTTTCTTCAAAAATAAGGACGAATTTGATTCCTTTTTAACCACAAGAATCAACCACGAATCCACACGTAGCTCTGATGCCAATTGTAGGTTCCCAAATTCACACAATCATGTATAGATCTAGAGAGATCTAGAGAGAGAAAGTTAGAGAGAGAGAATGGTAGAGAGAAACTAAGAAAAAAACACTAAAGAGTGTGTGTAAAATGAATAGATGCTTACCTCTTCCAAAGTTAGAAGAGGTATTTATAATTCTTACAAAACACCGGGTATTAGTACACGGTTCAATACCGAAAGTCGTACATTTAACTATTAAACTACGAGCTATAATGAACAGTAAAATACACTGGGTGACCGATTCTTTTTCTAATATCTAACAACCATAAAGGAATTAAAACCCACACCTCTTCACCAACGCCATTTCGGAAGGCAACTTAACCTGAATTTCGGGGAGAAATTCTTTTAACACGGGGAGACTATAACAATCCGCATTTTAACATCATATTACATCAATAAATATCCAACTATTTATTTTAAACATTTACTCGTTTATTTTTAATTTCAACCGTTTAGTTAAATCGCGTAAACTAAAAATCAACATTTAACGTAAACGGGCATCAAACGAATAAAATTTTATGTCAAGCAAGTGTTATATAATTATTACGAAGATAATTAGTAACTTTTCATATTTTATTTTTATTGGTTACGTAAAACTTTTATGTTTCGCAATAAAATACAGTTAAATATACATGGAAGCACCTATACATGTCTATACTTTAATAAATACCCACTAAATAACCCACTACCCACAAAATTATTCATCCATTTACCTTAATAAAGCCATGTGCCGGTTTCTACAAGAGTATAACACAAATAAATCCTAAACCCTCCACTAAAGTCTCATCATCTAGTTTTTAAACCACCAAGTACCACCTTAAATCCTATTTCTTGATAAATTGGCACATCACTTGTCCTCCTCCCCTCTTTTGACCGTCCCCCATCCCTAGAGAAGCAGAAGGACTTACACACTTAGTACCTAAACCACTTCTTAAGCCATGGTATTATTAAGGTTGTTTTCTAATACCTCTTTTATAAATAAAAAGTCCTAGGTAGTCTTACACACACATTTCATGCAAGTAAACAAATCAAATTTTCTCTTTTGTTTTCTATACCAAACCCACGGCTCAAAATTATAATTTAGGGTATCCATAGTTTTTATTTTACAAAGATTACTATTGTTATCAAGATAAATATCTAAGGTATATTAAGGTGATTTGGAAGCTTGGGTATTAATTAAACAAGGGTTGATTCAAGAAGGAAATTAGGGTTTTCTACATTAGGGTTTTGAATTAGGGTTTGCATTTTGGGGTTTGATTGTGTGTTAATCATCTTCATACACTCTCCTAAGGTCTAACATAAACCCTTATCTTATCAAATTATTCATTTTCATATTTTATATAATTGTTATATTGTTAATCACCACCTAGGATTTATTTTATAAGTTTATAAAATAAAACAACCATGTACATAATTCGAATATATAATTAACTATGATGAAATGATGTTTAAACTGCAAGAACATACTTTATACAATGTGTAATTTATAAAATAATTGGTGAATTAAATGTTAAATATTATTTATAAAATTATAAATATTATAATCGTGTGGAACATTTTATTTAGACATTTGGAGACAAGTTAATGGACATGAATATGAGGACATAAAGTATACACAAGATGTGTTATTAATTAAATTAGAAGACTTGTAATAATTTAATTATGTTAGAGTTTATATATATATATATATATATATATATATATATATATAATGATATATATATAGATATTATATATAATACTAGATCAAAGGCCCTCCGTTGGACTGGTTCCCTTTAAAGAAATTGTTTAGAGATTAAGTTAAAATGGATTTAAAAAAATATATATAAAATTCAACTTATAGAATAGATAATTGAATTTTTTTATAAATATATGTCAATAATTTACATAAAGAATAAAAATACTTAAAGAAATGTTAAAGTTTATGTACACCTCAAAAACAAAAATGTACAACTAAAAAATGAAAACAAAGGGCAATAAGTTAAAACAAATTGATATGTTGCAATAATGAAAAAACATGACTACCCTCCAATACGAGAATATAAGTAAAATAAACGTCAAATGACATATATAAAAAATTAAATAAAACTAAAAAACATCAATATTTATAATTTCATAAATCGTAACAACAAAATAAAAATTCAACTTCTTGTAAATTTAAAAGTGCAATTAAACTATTTCTCCCGAAAGATCAAAGTTCTATGAAACCCACAAAAAAATTTTGAACTGGCAATAATTAAGGCATATATACTAATGGAAAAAAGATCCTCCTAAAGTTCTTTTGAACTTTAGAGGTAAAATTCCCTCACATAAATAATACCGGGGCCTACTGCGGGACTCAATTTTCTTTATTCTTGTAAGAGAACTTTACCTTTAAAGTTCAAATGAACTTTAATGGATCCTTATCTTATACTAATACTATCACATATATATAGCCAAAGCTCCATCTTTACTATATTTCTAAATCTCATTTGGACATAGTTTGGTCAACTTATTTTCTTACTTGATATCGAATCCATTTGTTCAGACTCCTTCCTCATATTATGAGGACCTACTGGCCCTACTGCAATCACCTGTGTTGCAAGCCCACAAGAACATAGTAGCCCAAAGTACAATCAACAATAACACCAAAAATGGTTCTAAAAAGCAAATATGGCATTCACATACATATCCAAATGTCACAAGATAATTCCACACATACACGTCATATTTAAGAATTTTTTTTTTTCTGCTTGGCGATTTGGTCAAAATAGACTAGCATGTTAAACGGTCAATAAATGTTATTAACCCCGAAAACCTTTCTTTTTCTTTTTCTTTAAATTGTTATACAATATTACTACCATAGTCCTAAATCTTAAATACATTGTAAAAACAGTATTCAAGATGTTATGTTTCTTACACTTATTTTCTTTTAGTAAAATACAAAGGGTTTTATACCATTTGAGATAAAACATGACCAAAAATATTACCATTCCATAACTAAGTGGTTCAAAAACCCTAAATCTAACTATGTAAAGAAGTATATCAACCAACTTATGACATACATATGTAAATAACCGTCACTCACCTATGCCCAATAGAGGGTATCACCTTGCTTGCTTGTGGCGCAATAAGTCCGCACCGGATCGCGGTTTTTACCTCAGCTACCTCAACCTGGTGTCAACCGAACATTGAAATGTTAGAAAAAATAAGGACATACCAAAACGTTTTTTTATTTTATTTTTTTTTTTTTTTTTTTTTTTTTTTTTTTTTTTTTTTTTTTTTTTTTTTTTTTTTTTTTTTTTTTTTTTTTTTTTTTTTTTTTTTTTTTTTTTTTTTTTTTTTTTTTTTTTTTTTTTTTTTTTTTTTTTTTTTTTTTTTTTTTTTTTTTTTTTTTTTTTTTTTTTTTAACAAAGCAGCCAATACTTAAATACTAAATTTGCTAACACAACTCTAGTCCCTAACTCCCACCTAGACATAATTATGTTTTAAAGATACTAACCTTGATGGAGAACTCTAACACTAAGCGGCTTCAATCATAACTTCTTCGTCTTAAGGATACCAAAATGTCAACTTCCTTTATATGAGATGGTTTACCCATTAAATCAATCTCCTCATCCTTGAATAACTTGGAGTACACTTCTACTGGGTACCGTCTTATAATGATCAATAAACAGTAGTCGCGGTTATTATGTCCCAGTGAAAATTATACATTGTAAATTCAAGATAACTTTTAACTGCTTCAAAGGTTACCTTAACACCAATATCGATCTTTTTTGTCTCCAATAGTCCTACCAAACCTTTCATCTTATCAAAAACCAACAACAACTCGTCCACCTTATGTAGTTTAGTTTTTTGTGATTTGATGGGCAGTAATCTAACCATCCTATACTCCTTCCACCTTAGCACCTTGATTTTTGTCAAACGCTCTAATCGCCCAGTGGTATCAATTAAGTATACTGCAGGAACAAAATGAAAGACAACATAAATAGAATAACCGTATGAACTCAGCGAAGAAGAAACAAAACTCAACCCGGTAAAATCCGATATCTTTGCATATCACAAACCTAAAACAAAAGTAAGAATTGAAAAAGAAAAATGTACAACCAACAATTATTTTGGAAAAAATATTTTCCAATCTTTTCTTGACGTAGTAGACTTGTTTAATATTCATGGGCGACACCACGTGGGGCCTACGGATCAAAGTAGACAAACATTCCAACAGTCACGATAGGAGTAGTGCGCAAGAGCTTTTATTGATAGTGATGTGTATCAAGTGTTAACGAAAGTAAAAGTGATAGACGCATCGCATTTATATGTGTGAAGCGGCTGAACCGCAATTATACAGAGCGAGGTTATAAGAGACACTTTAGAGGAACAATGAGCGCTCGTTTTATTATGACTTTACTGCATTATTCAAACACAATGGCACGCATAGTACGGTTATTTTATACTCCCATTTTATTTTCAGTAGTTCAAATAAACTAAGGATGCATTGATATCTAAGCGTCATTTTATACTCCCATTAAACGAAAAATAAGTATCGATTTTGTAGGAACAAACGCTTACATTGGTTACTCGAAATTCCATCTTCCCACCAGTCGCTACCATGAATATTTTCCTTATCCATCTTTACACAGATCTGCCAAAGATATGTCCCCTGACATCCTAAAATTTTAAGTTTTTCGGGTAAAGGCTTCTCACCATAATCTCTAACTTCTCTCTAAAATTCTTCCTTTTCTCTTATCTAATTTTCTTGTATCAATGGTGAAGTGAAAGTGATATTGGTTACCGACAGAGCCTTTTAAACATTTAAGAACATTTAAAACCAATTCAATTTGTTAACTTCCCCTTAAACCAATCAGTAGTAACCAACAGCAGTAACTCCTTCTATCGGCAGTATTAAATATATAAGCAGCACAAACCTTGGTTTAAGTCCAACAGTAGTAACTGCTAAAATTTACCCTAGCAGCAGAAACTTAATATTGGCAGCATTAAAAATATACTTGCAGTATTAATCATACTAGCAGCACTAAGTATAAACTGGCAGCATTAATCTTTAGTGATAACAACATTAACATGAACTGGCAGCACTAATCTTCCTTTGGCAGCATTAACCAGTTACTTGGCAGTATTAACGTCTCCTAACAACACTAACTTACATAAGCAACACTAATAATCATAAGCAGCAACACTAACCTTCAAAGATAAGGCTAGCAGTATTAACTCTGGTTACTATTGTCCTTCTGATACTAGTTGTACTAATCTCCCTTTGGCAATATAAACATACAACTGGCAGTACTAATGTATGAAGACAGTACTAAAATAAATGAGCAGTTGTAACCATCATCCTTGACAGTTGAAACTCATAACCGATATCACTAATGAATGTGGTGGTAGTACTAACCTTGAATTCGATTCCTTGTAGCAGCTAATTATGTAGGTCAGCAGTAAAAGCAAAACAACTAGCAGTACAAACCTGTTAACGATAAGGCTAGTAGTAGTAATGTTTTACCTTGGCAGTAGAAACATCAACGCGAGTAGTACTAACTTGTAACCACTGTTTAAGGATACCTTTTTTTAAGTATCCAGGCGACACTTTTTAGTGTTACAAAGCTGTCACTAGGCTGTCACTAATTCATCATTCTCATCAACTGCTAATGATTCTTTTCATAAAATAAGTTCCAAATAACTCTTGAATTATGTAACCAAGAACCACAATTAGCAACCATCTTGTTGTCACAAACCAATCAACAACAATTGTGAACAAACTTTTTGTTATATCAAATTAGGTTGCTGAAAAACCCTAATATCACCAGATTTGACATGATAACCAAGACAGAAAATTCGTACTCTTATCCTTCATAGATGCAACACCAAAACACCTTGTAGATCCTAGATCACAAGCCCCGTTGCTTTGATACCAATTGTGGAGTTTGATAGAACTTATTTGATCGTTTAAGCTTAGATTGTTTAGATCTTATATCTAGGATAAACAATAACAATGATAACATAATGCACAGCGGAATATAAATAAGAACATCAAAGTTATTGAACAAGGTTTTATTACCATACGTTTTCACACCTAGCCCCAATATTATTTGATCAAGATAATACGGTTACCACCTGTAACAGGGATCAACGATCCTTGAGGCTACACTATCTATTAACGAATAAACTAATTATCTAACTACTATAAGTCTACACATGTTTTTATGTGTCTAGACTCTCATTGGAGGCACACTATGATATATACACATTTCTGGATGCTAAAACTATGTGTCTATGATTACTTTATATAGAGAGATCATGACTTACAAAGGAAGCTAACTAAAATAGATAAGGAAACTAAATCATTTAAATCTTGATCAATATCTTCTACAATCTTTATATTCTCCACCATCTTGTAGAATTCCATTGTAAACGAATTAGTCCCTTGTTGTTTCATTCATCTTCATTTAAGCACATGTAGTTTTGTAATAATCAAATCAATAAACCCAACATACGGGGATTTAACTAACCAGTGTAGTTAGTTAATAAAACAACATATAAAGGCTTTTGGGTGTAATCCTAAACATTTACCAATTTAAACAAGTTACTCCATCTAAATCCATAGTACTCATTATGGTGGTCTCGAATAGATATACCAAGCCAAGTTCTAAAGTGTACAATATCACCGACACACTCATATTTTATGGAATTTGGGTAAACATTTGGAAACGGATAAGGTTAAATCCTTACAATATCTAATAAGAGTTATTGTGTGCATGTTATGTAACAAGTAATTTCACAAAAATATGCTTGAAAAAAAAAATTGAGCATAATTTAAGCATTTTATGTGAAAAATAGGACAAGTATACATTATAATTCCCATCCCCCATTTAAATTATACAATGTTCTCGTTGTATAGATAAAATATTAAAAACGGGAATTAAAAGAATTAGAATGTGAAACTCCCCTGATATTTTGCTCGGTAGATTCTCCATGTTGATTTTATGAGCAAGAATGCGTGTGCGAAAGCGGGTCTGAATCCTAGCACGAACAGCACACACAGAATTCCAAAAAATATGCAGTCCACCAAATCTTTTCGTTCAGAAGATTCATGTAATAAGCATAAGAAAACAAGTGCAATTTCTTTCACCGTGTATTCGCTGGTTAGACTCGAAATAAAATCCTAAAAACTATACATGAAGTCGATACGTCGTATCCATACCCCAGGATTGGCGTATTAATACCTGTGTCGAATATGCTGTATTCGTTTAACGAATACGCCGTATCGACTGTGCTGAAAAATAAAGACTGAATATCGTCTAGAAGGTCAATACATTGTATCCATGGGGTTTGGATACTCCCTATAGACAGTCTGGAAAGACAGACTCGATAAAAAATTGAAAATACATTCCGGGTTGTCTCTCGGTAAGCACTTTTGTTTACAGAAAAGTCTTTAAGTTAGACTTGCCCCAATTTAATCCCATCCTAATACAACAATTTTGGGTTGAACGGGATGCCAAATGGCACATACAAATTCTTGATTAGGAAAACGAATGACATCCCATGTTAAGATGATTCCAAGTCATGATATTAACATTTAATTCCTTGATAAAAATTTCAGTTTGAACAATTTACTAGATGTATCATGACTTGTTTCCAAAACTAAAAAAGTTCGAAACTTTTTCCACGAAAACTACTAAAGACCTCGACTTTAACGTAAAAGATTATGTTTTAAGTGAATTTTGCAAAGTTAAATGCCAAAATTTCAAGACTTTATCTTCCAAAATCTCTAAAAATTACAACTTTCTTCAAATTCTAAGGCTTTGTCTTCAAGAACTTGTCTTTTTAGTCTTCATAGTCTTCAAGTTCTTCAAAGTCTTCAAATTTGATAACTTTCTTCACGAAAAACATTTCAAATCATCTCATGGCTATTGATACCAATTGATACAAATACACTAATATGTATACAAAGTACTACACTTAGAAAGTTTTAGAGAGAGAGAGAGTGGGCGATGTGAGGAGAGGGAGAGGAGGAGAGAATGAAAGAAAGAAATATTAGATTAAGAAAGAGAAGAAATCACCAACCTTAACGCTTTCCATAGCCCTCCTTTTATAGGAAGGAAGGAGAGACTAGGAAGTAATTAAGGTTATTACATATTACATATAAGTCCTTCCCTATTTGCACTATTAAATCCCTACACTATTAAACTTAGATAAATGGCCATGTAATCAACACTTTTATGTATTTCTAAAAAGATGTCTTGAGAAAATTCATAAAAAGAAAGCTCATGAAGATGATGGGGACATGGATGACGGTTGGGACATTACGATTAAGGATGTAGAAAGGCTTAGGAAAATACTCACACCTACCATAGACACTTTACCCAACCTTGAACAAGTGGTGCAAGCGTATATGCCACTAGGACCATTCCTTGATAGGCGAAAGTTATAAGGGAAGAGGAGCTAGAATATGATATTCCTCTACATGATGACATGATGCAACCTTTGACCCCGCAGATAGTTCACATTATACCGCTCGATGACGATTATTGATGTGTCATCGTGTGGTTTTTAATTTTATAATTCAAGTTTTAAATTTATATTTTGCCGGCTTAACCAAAAACAACACTTTAATGGGCAACGCACCTAGTCAGTGGGAGTTTCATGGTAAGTAGGGTGTCGATCACTAAGAGCGAGAAACACTTTCAAATTATTAATACTTTGGTTTTTATAATCTAAGTTAGTCTAATCTATGCTAAACCTATGTTAATCCTAAATCTAACGGATAAGGGGGGGTTTTTTAGTCTGAGAGACTGGCACGGGTTTGGTGGTGACTAAAACCAATTCAAGACACTAAAACATACGCAACCAAATTAACAGAAGATAAAAGAGCGGTCTAGCAAAATATAAGAAAACTGTATTAACCATTATTAATCCAATCAAAACGTTGGTTTGTTTATTAGTGCAATGATTACTTATCTCGAGGCGGCATATCATTCTTAAGACTTAGGCGTTACTTCTTCCTAAGACCTAGACACGTAGAATTCTATCACAATTAAATGCATCCAGATAAAGCATCCTTATTTTCTGATTATAATCTATCTTAAGGATTAAAGCAATGGTGGTCTTGTTAAACCCTAGCTCATAGAGACTTTACCCACTTACTGCTTAATGGCAATTCATACACTAGTAGTCCACTAACCAAGTCTTTACCAATTAATCGAGAACATACTCGTTGATACCAAGGTCACCTTATGGTCCAACTAAGCTCAGAATCTAAAGGCAAAGATAGGTCGTTATTTATGATCCTATTGGTCTAGATGTATAAATCACTTTATGGAGAGCTATCCGGCATCTAGATTACTTGGTCCGTATCACTAGATCCAGTTGAATGATAGGTCGCATACAAAAGCACGTGAACAAGTATAAATTGATAAACATAAACAAGCAATCAACGACAAATTAAGAAATCGAGATAAACAAACCAAACATTAAGATCTCCATAACAATGGCTAATACCCGAAGGTATTAGTCTTCAAACGTCATAATTAATAAAAAAAAGTAATGATTTAGCCAAGGTAAACTAACCGAGTTAACGAATGATACCAAAAACTGAACGATTACAAGAGTATAAGAAATTACATGTTGTCTCCTATGGAATTAATCGCGTTGTAAGACCTCTTATGATCTTCTTTTCTTTTGAAAATCGACTTTTGTGATTTAGGTATCGAGAATATGATTTAGCACACTTAAAACTCATTTTTGAGTTTTCTATTTATAGGGTCTGGAATATGGTCGATATGGCGTATCCAAAGTATTGGATACGGCGTATCGGGGGTTTCTTGGAGTAGGGACCACGTTTGATATCTTCTAGAATATTTTATTTCCATATAGCTTGAATACGGCGTATTGGTTATTCATGGATACGGCGTATTGGATCTTGTTTCTTTCGTGGTCTTTGGTGAGTGCAGGCACAGATACACCGTATCTTCCTTGATGGATACGGCGTATTGGTTGTTAGAACAGTAATCTTCAAAATATCTTCGTTTAAGCTCCAGAATGCGTGCCTTTTAGTTAATCTTCACCAAGTACTCCATAATTACTGTAATTCTCAAATACAAACGATTAAGTAATAATTCTTTGCAATAATTAAACAAAATGGGTTAATTGCATGGGATAAATGATGCTATAAAAGTAACGTTATTTGATGTCATCAAATGTCCCCCTACTTGAATCTTACTTGTCCTCATGTAGCCTTTAGAGTTTATGAAAATGCATCCCTAGGGATTTTTCAGTTTAAGCATATATTTGATCTATTACAAGTATACAACCAAACACCTCACAAAATAGGAAAATGAAAACACTCAAATCACTCAACTAATCTATGTGGTAACATGTAACTAGTTCGCTCAACTACTCGGTCGTGACGAGTATTCTATCATAGGCTTGGCAATGATACACATCTCCACCACTAGAGCTAAGGAGTAACAAGTTTATAAAGGTAAAATGGGTTTTTATTATAAGGCTTAGGGTTGATTGATCGAGCTTTGAAACCAACCATTTAATATATAAAAATAATAAATATAAATATATAATAAGGATAGTCAAAAACCTCAATGTAGAAAATCCGGAAGTATGATTCTCGGGTCGTTATCCCCAACGAGGAATACAATTAAAAGTGGAGAGTCGTTTTGATAATCGATGCTTGAATGGAACAAGATTTAGATTGGTTTTCTAAAACTATGGGAAAATTAATGCAAACACTTAAAAATAATTAAGGTAAAACTATTTTAAATTAAAAACGCAAAACAGGGAATCCTAAAAACGCGACCTAAAAACCCTAAATTATCAAAATTAAGTCCTAAAATGATATTTTTGACTTTTATAAGTCCTAATTAACTAAAAGTTAAGAACTAAGAAAACTAGACCAAAAACGAAAGTGATTTAAGCTTAAAAACACGAAAAACGAATTGTCAAAATCAGTCACTTATACATTATTTTGCCTAAGAAGAGAATCTGTTGTTTGCAAAACCTCAACACAATGATTGCAAACCTGGATCAATCTAGGTATAGCTCAAATGGACATGGTTTCTATTCACTACCTAAGGAAGCTAAGCAGAAAAGCACAAGAAAGCAGTAGGAATTCCGACCTAGTGTGATGCCTTCTGCTAGATCACAAAGCACGGCAAAATGGTAGCAAACCAAAATTAAGGAACAATAACCAAAAGTCTCGGAATTGGCCTCATCTAAGAAGTAGTTTGTCCCAAGGACAAAGACTGTGCCCATAGCAGAACACTCTAGGAATTCTAGAAACTTTACTGACTCCAAATATTTTGTTTGCTCGACATGTTAAAAATGTGTCTTTAATGCAAATTATGATTCTTGTGTTACAAAATTCCTGAATGAAGTTAACTCACATGCTAAGGTTCCATCCTATAAGACAACAATAAGAAACAAACCCGTAGAGCAAACAAGGTTTGCAAAGAAACCAGAAAGACAGATCCCAAAAAGACATAGGTCTTCAATCAAAAATACTATCCCGTTAGTCCATGAGAAAACCATGACTCTTAATCTTGTCTTAGCGTGTGAACCAGACAGGGAAAACTGTGACAACCAAGGCTTGAGCAGGATGGTCAACCATAGCGTTGACCTAATATCTGTTTCTAAGTGAGTTTGTTTAATGAGATTTTGTTCATAGTGTTTATAGTGTATTATGTTGAGATTGGTAATCAATCTATTGAGTGTGAGTCATCCAATGAATATTGTGAATTGATGGTGAAAGTTTGTTGAGTTTATTTCGTTCACTTTTTTAGTGACAGGGGAAATGAGTATTAAGATTCGAGCGTTTTCGTGTTAAATGTGTAAGTATTATTACGTATACGTATTTCTATGTTAGTAATTTAAGATAAGTTTAGGTTTTGAGGGTTAAGTTAAGAGAAATGAGTTATTTGATGGAGAAACTTCATTTTAATCACTTATAGTGATAATGGAATTGATTGGGTATTTTGAGAGAATTGTTTTTGGTTTAATGTGTTGTGCCTAGTGATGAATTAAAATGAGAAGCGTGTCATTTGTGAAAGAAATGAGCTGTTAAAATAAGAGAGTTTTTGGAAGACTTTCTATTTTTAAAAAGTGAATTTGGAAATGAAAAGTTATTTTTAGAAAGTAGTTTTCAAGCAAAATGGTTTAACAAATTAGCTTAGGTTTTTATAAAACTTAAGGTATTGAAGGTAATTAATTAATAAGAAAAAAAAAATTAAAAAAATATATTTTTTAGGCATGAATAGTAAATACGAAAATTAAAGGGAAAATTAGAAAAGAAAAAAAAAGGAAAAGAAACTAGTTTGAGTCCTAATCTAATACCTAGTTTTAGTTAATCTAAAACACTTCTAAGTAGCCTATAAATACAAAACAAAAATCCCTAAACCCCCCCCCCCATATGTGAAATTGGCAAAACCAATGGAGAAAAAGAAGAAGAAAAGTTTTAGGGTTTTCTATTAAGGTAAATTTTCTAATTTATGTTCAATTCTAATTATAATTTTTCAATTCTTGTTATATTCTAATTAATAACACATGTAATAATTAATATGATGGATTAGGGTTCATTATGTTTTTGTAAATTTTAGGGTTTTTATCTTTTAAAATCGTTTTTATATTGTTAATGAAGTTAATCATGTGTAATTAGGGTTTTAGGGTTAGTAAATTCAGAGTTAAATTGTTGGCAGTTTAGAAGGGTCATCTTGCGAGAGTCATAACTTGATCATCCGAATAGCTTTTAATGATTTTCAAAAGCCTAAAATTATCTACAGAGAGTCTACTTTCAAACCCCATAGGTTTCATGAATTAAAAGTGAGTGGAAGGTATTTAAATAATTCAAACAAGATTCGTTGTCAAGCTGAATTTTTTTATTCAATTTTAGGTAAATTGTGAGAAGTAAAAACCATATTTCAAATTTAATTAGACATATCCCTTCTACAGTATTAAGTATTATATGTGTTAATTAAATTCCCCCCGAAGTAAAATTAATTAATCGAAGTCCAGAGTATGATTTTTTAAGTCTAAGATCTTTTTGTGCGCAATCAGACTCGAAATTGAGACTGTTTTGAAGTTTGATTTTCCATAGGAGTAAACTTGTGTATGTAATTTGGCTTTTGGGAGTCACATGTATTAATATACTCATTAATGAAACATAGGTGATTTTGGTTTGAATTATGAAGGTCATATAAGTCAGGGTTTTTGAATGCGATAAGTCACGTCCCAAAATTCTGCAGTTTAGGTACGCAAATTTGATTAACTAGTGAAAAACTTGTTAATGAAGTAGTTATAAGAGTTGGGATGGGAGTCCCCAAGGTGCCCATGGGGTTTAATAAAACATCTTACACATTCCATCATATGAATGTAACATGAACAAATTAAGACATCGGCTTAGTAGCGGTGTGAACACGAGTATTTGTAGCATATAGATATGTGCTAGATAACTTGTGAAGTCCTATGTTGGAAGTTTTTGAGAGCTAAGCAAAGGTTGAGATTACATAGTCCACATATTAATGTTTTTACATTGGGATGGAAATGATGATAAATGTTTTTGAATTTCTGGATTAATGTGTATTGCTTTCATGTGGGAACATTATGTGATAGCAATATGACTTATTTGTTGCATGTTTGATATGTGGTTAACACTGCAAGTACTATATGGACATGTTCCAATGTTATTGATTTGGGATCAAGGAGTACGCCTACTCAATAATAGTAAATTGGGATCGGAGGGGTATGCCTACCCAGTATTGTTGGTTCAGGCCTAAGTATAAGCTCCAGCTGGTAGTCTTTTAGGTGCGTAAGTGACATATGGGATCGGGGGTAACGTTCCTATCTAGTTGTTGATATGGGATCGAGGGTAACGTTCCTACCCAGTTGTTGTAATGGATCGGGGGTAACGTTCCTACCTAGTATGTGGTTGCATGTTAGTATAAGTTCATAATTTACATAATTGTCCTATATTGTTTTGTTAATCACAGTAATTGGTTTGAAAGGTTTATAATGTGAGTCTTAAACCTATGACTCTCACCAACCGTTGTGTTGATGTTTTTAAGTATCATTTTCAGGTGAGCTTAATGGTGTTAAGATAGAGCGAAGTGGCTAAAAGAGACCGTAGGATGCTTGGAGTTATTTATGCTTTCTGTTTGAATAAATTCGTTTGCATGAATTGCTTGGATTATGTTTTTTTGCATGTCATTTATTGATGAGCCCTCTTTCTCATTAATACAGACACCATTAGGTTTTGGGTATTGTTATGACACTTTGTGTCTTTGCTTTACTTTAGTTTCATTTTAGTATTCTCTATATAGACACCATGTGTTGTGATGATATACATTCTTGTTTACGCCTCGCGTTTCCGCCTTGGCGGGGTGTGGCAGATTGGTATCAAAGCCTGTGATTATAGAGAAATAGGTGGTTGAGCCTAGACTATAGCTTAAGGGTCCCTCATATAGTTGCATTTTAGGGCATAAGTGTTTGTGTACGTATATATCGTATGTTCCCGCTACCTAAAAGCTTTGAATTCTTTCTATTTTGAATTACTACTATATAATATGAAATATATACTTTTTCATTATGAGGAGATCTAATATATTATACCCCTTTCGTTATAGTTTAAAACATGCTCCCCCTTAGTCCTTAAGGGATATTGTTGGGAGATTGTTTACCCCACTGGACCCGCGGAGTTGTGTGACTTTTGAGAGAGAAAACTCAAACCCAAGCGAGGCCCAAACATAATTATGATTTGTTTACTATACCTCGAAAATTGCTATAATCTAATTGAATTTATATTTTGGGTCACGAAATGTGACTTCAGTTTTTGTTTTGGGCGATTGAGATTTTATGGTTCGTTACGTGATTGATCTCATGTATGAGATATAATTATGGAATATGATTACGTGCTATAATGGTTTAAGATTGTGTGTTATCAATGAGAGGTGTGGGTCTATGGAATAAGTACAGCGTGTGCAAAAGGTGCAATTAATAATATGGTCGCAACATAATTATAAAGTGTCACACACGTGGACTTGTGACTTATGATTAGCATTGATCATTGTTAGCTTGTATGTATTATGTAAGCATGTAAGTCGGATAGTTTAGTGTAGATGGTAGTGGTAGATGTGATGTTAGATCACTGTTTGAGGATGGTTTATGGTTAGAGAATACCTCTTACCGATTGGTGCGATTATATTAGGTTGGTTGCGTAGATGGTTGAAAGGTTCCCTTATCTATCGTTTGCGGATACATCGGATTACCTGTTGGTATTGTCTGACTCAATTCTTAAAGTTGGTTCGTTACTCGTTGTTCGTTGAGAAATCAACGAAGTCGCTCGTGTGGGTATTTCAAGGTGTTACAAAGAACTGGTGTTCTATGTTCTCCGATGGCGTTTTGATTATTTCTCTTGTCTAAAGTACGATACTTCTGATTTGGTTCCTAAGACCGTTGGTATGGATGAGTCCTTAATGGTTTGTTGGATTGCGCAGACGAGTTCCTGTCGCGTTCGTTTCAATAAATAACATTTTGGTATTAGAAGCCTTAATGTATTTTGGAGTCCTATTTTGCTATCATTAAGTCTCTTGTTGCGAGTTCATAAATTACTTTTCACAAAGTAATTTGTCGCAGTCGATATCATAATCGTTTAGGTGTTATAACTCTTTCGAAAATAAATTATATAAATAAAATTGCAACACATTTGTTTTAACCATCTTGTGATTTCTTTTTAAAAATCATAATTAAAATAATTTTATGAAAATTTTATTTAAAAATTTATTTTACTCTTTAAATTATTGGCATTATTAACTAAGGTGATTCTATTATTTTTAAAATGATTTGTATATAGGTTATTAGGGAAAGTATTCCTTGTAAAAAGTCGATTTTTGGAACAAAGGGTCGTTAATCTTTAATTATGGGTCAAGGTACGTGGTATTAAACATTGATGTTTTTCTGGCATCGATGATCTTGGTAAGGTCTGAAGTCGTTCGTTATGACGAATGTTTATATTCGGATTGTTTTCTTCTTTTGGATTGTGTGATTTTTGGTCCATACAATTGGTGCATGTGAAGTTTTGGTATTTCTTCATGCCGTGTTCTAAGAGTTGATGGTAGGTTTTATACGCCTCATCGTGGAAATGGGATTTACGTATGGAATTATACACAGGAGCTGACGCCGATTTGTGAAGGCTCGTGTCATTTGACGCCTTTGAGAGGCATGAGTTGTTGGAATGATTTCAAGAGTTGCAAGGTGAGGGTTGGTTCGAATGGTAACTCGTTGTGGGAAGCGTCTGTATACTTGAAGGAAGAAGGTTGGCTATATGGATGTGCTAGATTATCTCAAGAAGAGTGAAATAGAAAATTCTTATGTGCGTCACCAAAGGAGGGTGTCCAAAGGATGACGTAGCTAAGACTGTTTTTAGCATGAGTAATTGACACGTCGAAGTTTACGGCAATGCCTTTATGTGGTTTAAGCCATGCAAACCAGCGGTTTTCATAAAGCTAATGAGTCGGGTGTGCATGGCCGTATATAGACAAGCTAGTTAACGTATATATACAGACGGTATTTTAAACCGACCCGAAGTCTAAAGAGAAGCATGAATCGCACTTAAAAAATGATCGTTGAGCTGCTGAAGGAAGAGAAGGTGTACCCGAATGTTTCCAACAACATGGAAGCGAAGCCAAGAGGAAGCTATCTAGAGGAGGAAGGAATCAATGGTAAATGAGACGGTCATAAGCATTACGGAAGGAGCGGACGATTTCATATTATACTAAAACGCGACGGAGCAAGGATTTGGAAGTAAAAACAAGTCGAAGAGAAGGGAGAATTGCTGTACTTCGACATCTGAAGGTTCTTTATAAAGGATTGACATGACAAACGTGGAGGTTTTTCCCTATAATCTATATGCAATAGTGAACGAGACGTGGAAGTGATCTATAACTAATCAAAAACGTTTCCAACACACTTTCAATCAGAAGTAATGAACATGAGCATATCGATGGATGAAGTAATTAATGAGTACAGGTTTTGAGGCCAAGTACCAGTCTGGGAAAGGCAATGTAGTTGTTGAGTCGTGAGTATGAAAAAGAGTGAAAGCCAAGAATAAGTCAGGATTGATATGATGATTCAAGCTAAGATCGAGAAAGGATGTTTGGTGTTAGTAAGATAAGACGCCAAAAGCTAAGAACGCGTCAACATGAGAGGTTGCTGTGGCCTTGGTGACCAACGAGTGTGAAAAGAGATGGAAGTGGTCATATTGTATAGACAAGGTACGGAATCTCCATTTGGAGAGAGTAAGGACCTTGCTAGGAAAGAGCTTATACATATAAAAGTATCATATCACCCTGGAGCGGACAGCGTACATTGATAGGTTGTCGATTAGTTTTCAAATTGGTGGACGAGTATGAAGAAGAACATAGCTATTTGCGAAGTAAAGTAAATCAGCATGTGCAAAATGGAAGTTGAGTAAAAAGGGTCTTCAGATTGTTGCTACGACCTGCAAATACCCGGTGGGAATGGGAAAAGGATAACTATGGATGTTTATTGCTAATTACCAAGTTTGAGTAGTGAATACTAGCGATTGGGTGTAGTCCCAAGGACTGACTAAGTCACCCATATCTAGCTAGCTTAGGACGGGTATGTGGATGTTAGAGGTAGTTTGGGATAACTTATCTTTCGTGAGATGCGTTTTTCCCAAAGGTGGGAAATATCAGTTCGGGGACAATATGAGATGTGCTTCACTTGGAGCATTGTGTGGAAAGGAATGTAGGTTACCATTTTATGGGCAGTAACTAGAGACAGCGAGATTGGATGAACCGAATTTGGTTCAAGGATTATGCTAGTATGAGGTTTAACCGTTAGACTTGAGGCTGGTAATTGAGTGTTACCTAGAGTATTCAGTTTGAAGGGTGTATGATGTTTCGAAAAGTATGGTAAGTTGATACCAAGGTAAGTAGGTCCATTTGAGATTTTTGAAAGGATTATCGGTTAAGATTACCTAAAAGAGTTGAGGAGTGTGCATGACACGTTTCGTGTGTCAAAATTTGAAGTATTTGGTAAATGCGAGTTTGCATGTGCCTTTAGAGGTAATTAAAGTAGGCAAAACTATGGTTTTGCTAAAGAACTAGTAGAAGTTAATGTTCATTGAGTTAAGATTCGATTGGACTCGAAGGGAGGTCTTTAGGACTTCAGGTAAACTGAGTATCCACACTTGTTCGTTGAGCAAGATATCGTTGGGAGTATTAGTTAAAGATGGGTACGTAAGGTTTCTTGTAGACCTTAGTATGCCCTTAGATGTGTTTGTGATTTTGGTTAAAGTTATTTTATGAATAAACTCGAAGTCGAGCCGATTCTTTAAAAACGTTGGGCTTTGTAACAACTTATAACTTGGTTTCAAGACAGTTCTTGTTTGATGAGTTGCGAGACCGGGTTGTAAATGACGTTGTTACACAACTTAAGGTTTTTGACGAGTTTCCTTGATGACGGGCGAGGTTCAGGTAGTCGGATGTTTCTTTTCGTGTTGAGTTGTTGTGTTACTAATTGCACCCTTGTGGGGGTAAGCAAAGTCACTAGCAGTTGGATTCGGATTGTAAAAGTTGGATAAGATTAAGGTTGACAAGACTCTTTGTTTTGTCAAGGAACCGTTGATGTTGTGGACCGAGAGGTCATGAGTAAAAGTATAGTATGATAGCGTTAGTGAAAGTTCGTTGGGATTCGAAGCGTGGTCCTGAGCTTACTTGGGAACGCAAGGATCGAATGAGGTCTACGTGTCCTCAGTTGTTTGTCGATAGTGCTAATGCCTCGAGTAGTTAAATCTCGGGACGAGATTTTCTCAAGGTGGGGATACTGTGACAACCATGGCTTGAGCAGGATGGTCAAACCATAGCGTTGACCTAATTATCTGTTCTATGAGTTTGGTTTATGAGATTTTGTTCATATGTGTTTATATGTGTATTATGTGGGAGATTGGTAATCAATCTATTGAGTGTGATCATCTCAATGAGATTGGATTGATGGTGAAGTTTGTTGAGTTCATTTCGTTCACTTTTGAGTGACGGGGAAATGATTATTGAGATTTGAGCGTTTTCGTGTTAAATGTGTAAGTATTATTACGTATACGTATTTTTATGTTAGTAATTTAAGATAAGTTTAGGTTTTAGAGGTTAAGTTAAGAGAAATGAGATATTTGATGGAGAAATTTCATTTTAATCACTTATAGTGATAATGGAATTGATTGGGTATTTTGAGAAATTTGGTTTGGTTAATAAGTGTTTGTCTAGGTGATGGATTAAAATGGGAAGCGTGTCAATTGTGAAAGAAATGAGTTTGTGAAAATATGAGAGTTTTTGGTAAACTTTCCATATATAGAAAGTGAATTTGGAAATGAAAAGTTATTTTTAGAAAGTAGTTTTCAAGCAAAATGGTTTAACAAATTAGCTTAGGTTTTTATAAAACTTAAGGTATAAAGATAATTAATTAAGTAATAAAAGAAAAGAAAAAAAAAATATTTTTTTAGGCATGAATAGTAATCCGAATTTTAGTAAATAAAAGGAAAAAAAAAGAATTTGAGTTGGATACAAACTTTAATAAGGAATTATCTAATAATTATTTGGAGGCTATAAATACAAAAACAAAACCCAAATCCCACCCCCATTATCAGTCGACCGGTTTTAAGAGAGGGGAAGAAGAAAAAAAATTAGGGTTCTTTGCTAAGGTAAATTTTCTAATCTTGTTCAATTCTAGTTTTAATTTTTCAATTCTAGTAATCCAACATGATGGATTAGGGTTATAAATTAGGATTTATAAATTAGGGTTCTTAGGTTTCTGGAAGTTTATGATGTATAGGTCATGTTTGATCATTAGTTTAATTGTTTACATGATTGGGATTGTCGGTTAGGGTTTAATCTTTGAGGATAGTCGTTTTAATTCACTGCAGAAATTTAGTCAGACTTGTAGAGGTCATAACTCGGTCATAAAAGATCAAATAAATAATTTACAACATACTGGAGATAACCTCAGAGAGTCTACTTTCCAGAAAAGTCAGCCTCATGAGTTTTTATGGTCGGGAAGTGGGTCAAATGGTCATTACAAAATCAGTGTGTAAAACAGTGACGAATTTCAGTTTTGGTTTTTATTTTTCTAAAAATACTTAGACATTGATTTAGAGGCTCTAAGTCACGTGGAAGTTAGTTCATATATTTTGTGTGTTCCCTGAATTTTGGCTAAGGTCATAGTGAGGTCTAAGTTGGTTAACCAATGTCATACTTTTAGAAGGTCAGATTCTGGACGAATTCTAGACACATTGGATTAAGGAATTTCTAAAGGGTATTTGAAAAAGGGTAATGACTTTGAAAGAGCTAGGAGAGGTTCATATAGGACATGTAAGTAGCATGATGAATTTTGGGTTTGATTTCATGGGAGTGTTTAAGCTGGGTGCGTTTTTAGGAGCGTAAGGGGGTGTAAATTTGCAGAGTAAAATTCTGCTTAAAACCAGAAAGTTTAAAGAGTAGCATTTAAGTATAAATGAAATATGTAAGAATGGGTAAATGTTTTAAATGATTATAGGACTATGATAGATAGCCTAGGTATCCATCATAGTTGAGGTTACATCATATTGGGTTGAATGCCTAATTAATGGTAGCTAATAATGTGTTTAATTTTTTAGATTGTTCGTGAAATTTTGTGAAGTTTTGTTAGATCTTTTTGGAAGCTAAGCATCAGGTGAGTTTCATAGCCCCTTTTTTATGTTTTATTGGGGTGAAAATGATGCTATGTGTTAAACTGTTTTAGTTGCTGTGATTATTTGCTACGTGTTATTGCTTCGTGAATAGTTTGGTTGAGAGTGGTCTTTACTACTCAACTCAAACCAACTGAAGGGTTGAAATAATACCTACTGAATTGTGTGATACGCTCCATGGCTTAGTGATCGATTAGAGTGGGTTTTGTGGTATGCTACATGGCTTAGTGATTAATTAGAGTAGTTTGTGATGTGATTAGTTCGGTTAGGAGTGGTCTTTACTACTCAATTCAAACCATCTGAAGGGTTGAAATAATACTCAATGATGTGTGGTCCAGGCCTAAGTATAAGTTCCAACTGGTAGACTTTTAGGTACGTAAGTGACATATGGATCGAGGGTAACGTTCTTACCTAGTTGATGAAATAGATCGGCGGTAACGTTCCTACCCAGTTGTTGAAATAGATCGGGGGTAACGTTCCTACCTAATATATGGATTGCATGTTAGCATAAGTTCATATTTTACATAATTGTCCTATATTGATTTGATAATCACAGTAATTGGATTTAAAAGATTGATTTGTGTATCTTAAACCTATGACTCTCACCAACCATTGTGTTGACGTTTTAAGCATCATTTTCAGGTGTGAAGTCATGAGGATTCTTAAGATAGTGAGAAGTGGCTAGAAAGAGACCTTAAGATGATCTTGAAGTTTGTATGTGGATGTTTAGCATTGTATGGATATATGTTGCATGTCTCTTATTGATGATAACTTTCTTTTCATCAATAAAGACGCCTTTTATGTTTTGCCTAGTTATGGGTATTGTTATGACACTTTGTGTCTATACTTTACTTTATTGTATGCATTTTAGTATTCTCTATATAGACGCCATTGTGTTGTGATGATATCCATTCTCGTTATGCCTCGCGTTTCCGCCTTGGCGGGGTGTGACAGATTGGTATCAGAGCCTGTGGTTATAGAGAACTAGGTGGTTGAGCCTAGACTATAGCTTAAGGGTCCCTCATATAGTTGCATTTTAGGGCATAAGTGTTTGTGTACGTATATATCGTATGTTCCCGCTACCTAAAAGCTTTGAATTCTTTCTATTTTGAATTACTACTATATAATATGAAATATATACTTTTTCATTATGGGGATCTAATAGTATATACCCCTTTGTTATTGTTTTAGTCATGTCTTCCCCTATCCCCTAGGAGATATCGTTGGGAGATTGTTTACCTCACTAGACTCGCGGAGTTGGATGACTTTTGAGGGAGAAAAGTCAAACCCAAGTGAGGCCCAACATAAGTTTATTTCATTTTTCTACCTCGATGCGTTGCTATAATCGAGGATTGATTTTATATTTTGGGTCACAATGTGACTTCTGTTTTCATTTGGTCGATTAGGATTTTATGATTCGTTAGATGGATTATCATGTTTGAGTTATATTTGGATTATTATTAAGTGCTATGTGGTAGATGTGTGTTATCATTGAGATGTGTGGTCTTGGAAGTAAGTACACATGTGCAAAAGGTACAATTATAATTATGGTCGCGAACATAATTATAAAGGTGTCACACACGTGGACTTGTGACTTTGATTGCATTGATCATTGTTGCTTGTATGTATTATGTAAGGATGTAAGTCTGGATAGTTGTATAGATGGTAGTGTAGATATAATGTGAGATCCTGTTGAGGATGGTTGTATGGTTAGAGAATTCTTCACTTAATTGTTGAGCGATTATATAGGATCAAGTTGAGTAGATGGTAAGGTTTCCTTTCATCTATCGTTTGTGGATACATCAGATACCTGTTGGTGTTGTCGTCGCGATTCTTAAGTTGGTTCGTTAGCTCATTGTTCGTTAAGATATCCAAAGCTCGTGTTGGTATTCTAAGGTGTTATCATAGAACTGATGTTCTATGTTCTCCGTTCGGCGTTTTGATTGTTTTCTTTTGTCTAAAGGTGACAATACTTTTTGGTTTGGTTCTAAGACCGTTGGTATGGATGAGTCCTTATGGTTTGTTTGGTTTGCAAGAGTTCTTGTCATGTTCGTTTTCAAGTAAATTAACATTTTGGTATTGTAATCCTTAAAGTATTTTAGGAGTCTATTTTGCTATCATGATGTCTTTTGTTGCGAGTCATAAATTCCTTTTCAAAGTAATTTTGTTGTAGCCAATATCATATCGTTTAGGTGCAAAAAAAAACTTCTTTTAAAAATAAATTATATAAATAAAATGCAACACATTTGTTTTAACCGTATTTTGATTTCTTTTATAAAATCATAATTAAAATAAGTTCATGAAAATTTTATTTAAATTTATTTTTACACTTAAAATTATT
>BQNB010095571.1:0-25836 GCA_026074375.1 Tanacetum coccineum
CTCCTCCATTGTTCGGAGGTCGGGAACGGGTAAACCACCTCCCGCTGGAGGTAGTCCGTCATCACCGTTTCCGTTAGCGGCCATGTTGATTTCATCAAAATTGTTCAAAAGATTAGGACTAACACGAGTTCTTATTCGAATTGTACGTTTGGGATCTTCGAGAGGCAGAAAAAGATTCCTTGTCGAAGATCGAGTGCTCATGCACTAAAGAGAAATATACAAAAAAAGATTATACTAATTAATTTTTTTGGTTTTTTTTTCAACAATTGGAATTCACAATTTATTTTAATAACGGACAATGAGATAAGACAACTTAAACCTAATAATCAACAAGCTTCTCGGTAACTCACTAAAAGAGAAAAACGCACAAAGGAGCGGAGGAGTGGGAAAGCGCGAAGCTATTAAAAACCTTTCTCCTTTTGGGTCGTAGTTCGTTGGAACAACCCGCCTTATACCCCTCTTAGAGTTTGTTTATCTTTCAAAGGTGAACCGTACCCCGCGAGTGACACAAAAGGTAACTTTTTTATCTTTAGTTCGGGAACTTATTAATGATAATATTTCAGTTGAAAGTATTATATTGATGGTGAATTTTATTTCTTTTTATGGACAATGTTTTTATATTTTTGGTTTTTTTTATATATGTATACTAAAAAGAAATGAAAAATATTTTTGTATTTTTATATTTTTATAAAGAAAATAACTTCAAAAGGAAGGATCTTTAAAGCACAAATTGTCAAACGCAACAACAATCGTATACAATCCTCCCCGGCAACGGCGCCAAAAATTAATTTCTGTCTTTCAGGGTATATATATAAATAATAATATAATATTACTACTTATATTAACCAACCAAATCAAGATACCCTTGAAAAGGTTCAAAGAAAGAAAATCAATGAAATCCGGAAGTAGTATATGATTAATATTCCCGGGTCGTTTATCCCCAACGAGGAATGCAATGGAAAGTCGTTTGACGGTTTGATAATTGATGCTTGAATGGAAAAATATTTTGATTGGTTTTCTAAGTCTACGGGAAAATTAATGCAATATACACTAAAAATAATAAAGGCAACACAAATGTAAACTAAAAACGCAAGCGAGAATCCTAAAAACGTGACTTAAAACCCTAATTTATCAAAATTAAATCCTAAAATGAACTTTTTGACTTTTATAAGTCCTAATTGACTAAAATGCAAGAATTAAGAAAACTAGACCAAAAACGAAAGTGATGTAAGCTTAAAAACACGAAAAACGAGAACATGATTTAATCCCGTTCTTTAAAAAAATCAAATTTTGCAATTTTAACCCTACAAAAGCAAATCTAATTTTCCTAAGTTCTATCTGATAAAAGAAAATTTCTAAAAAAGAATTATATTTTTTTGACTTTTTAATAATTTTTTATGAATTAAAAAAGAATTTAATCTAAATTAAATATTAAAAATACTAAATGAATAACAAAAAATCTGAAAAAATCACAAAAAGTCTCTTGAAGTATGCTAATCCTAGGAAAAATAAGCGGGGTAACACAGCTTATCAAATAATCTGTTAAATAAGCTAAAACAGCTTATAAGCTTAATTGGCCAAAAAGGTAATAAAAGAAATAAGTGTGCAACTTCTAACGAAAAAGACCCAAGGGCAGAGTTGGTTGTGTGGTGTTGTGTTAAAGCGTTTGGTGAGTGGGTAGAGGTCCCGAGTTTGAGCCCTGCTCACTTGAGACTTCACCCAACTCCCAAATGTTTTTATTTCCAAGTTTTTTTTAACAAACTTTTTAGATAAGTATAAATAAGCAACTTTTACAAAGACACCTTTTTTTTTGAAACTTAAAAATAAGCTAAATAAGTTGACAGGAAGCTTATATGACTAAAAGACTAAATGCTAACTGTTTTGCCTTTTTCTAAACTAAGTAAGCTAATGAAGGGCAAATAAGCTGACAACAACTAAAAAGCTATACCTAATTAGCACTAGAGAACATAAATAAGCAAAGAACATAAGCTATACTAAGCTTAATATGACAGAATTCCTAAATAAAGCTTTAACACTTAAAATTTTTAAACTAAAATGCAAATAAGCTCAAATAAGCTCTACCCTAAGTGAAATAAGCTAGAATAAGCTAAAACTACCCTAATAAGCAGATATAAACCTAAATTAAGCAAATGCAATAAGAAAATAAGCTTAAATAAGCAAATAAGCTATTGGCTGATCTTGTTAACCAAACAGCCTTAGGGACACTTTTCTAGCTTATTTTTAAGCTAGAAAAAGGATCCTTATGGCTTATCCAAAAAGCTACTTAAATCAACAATCAGAAAGTAGTTTGAAATTCAAAAAAGCCTTTAAAAAGCTTAATGAAAAAGCTAGTTCACACAGACACAACACTTAGAAAAAATTTTATAATCTTTACAAAACACTACTTTTGAGCTTAAAAATAAGCTATCAAACAGATCCTTATGGACTTTTGACTTTAAAACAGATTAAATTTAAGCCTTAAAGAACAAGTATCAACAATCAAAAAGCATTTTGAAATTAAGAATAAGCCACAATAAGCAATTGAAAAAGCAATTTCTCAAATTTTCAACACTTAAGTCAAATTTTGACAGATTTGACTAAAACCTATAACAACTAATGCACACTTAAACTACACTATGCTACTGCATTTATACACTAAAACAAACATGAAAATGACACTTAGAAGTTAACTTAACAAGTCCTAATCAAATAAGCAGTTTGAATAATCTTAAAAACCTCAGATTAAAAGCATACATACAAAAACCTTTGAAAATGAATTCTAGCCTTGAAAAACCTTTGAAAACAGCTTAAACCACTTAAGAAAGCTTATCAAAGTTGGCTTTGAAAACCAAAAGGGCTCAAACAGCACTAACCTTAGTTAGTGCTGCTTGACCCAAACACCCCCTTAAGTTTTCAAAATACATTTTCAGCTTGGAAAATTGGTTTTTAAAACTTTAACTTTAAAGACCAATGTTAAATAAGTATTTTAGACAATATTAAGCAAATTTCAACAAGAATTAAGCACTTAAATAAGCTAGACTAATCAAACAGTTTTAACTTATAACTCATAGTTTTAACTCAAAACTTGCACAAATGAATTTTAAACTATAAGCTAAGCAAAATAAGCACTAAACATCCATAATAAGCAGTAATAAGCAGATTTAAGTAATAATAAGCAGAAAATAAGTATTGCTACAGTAAATAAGCTAAAAATTTGAAAATAAGAGACTTATAAAGGCCCTTGCTTAAACAGGGCAAACCAGCTTATAAATAAGCTAATCTACAAGCTCTAGCTTGTATGAAACAAGCTAGTAAGAGTCCATAAGCTCATCCAAATCCGGCTTATCATCCAAATAAGCTGTGGTAATTTGAGGGTGAGTTCCTTTTTTTTAAATTTTCATAACACTTAATATATTTGAATTTTCTTAATGAAACAAGTTATATAAAAGCTTAAATGAACTTAAGGAAGCTTATCAAACACCTCTTAAAACAAGAAATGCACTTATCTTGAAAACAGGTTAAAACATAAAAACTTCAATTTTTTATTAAACTTACAATTAGTACAAGGCTTTTAAGAATACAATAAAAAAGACTTTGAAAAATAAGCTGAAAACTAAAACTAGGTTAAAACTACATTCCTTCATTCGGGCTTACAAAGTCCTATTTTTTACTAAGCTAAATAAGTCTTGGTCTTTTTGGTGGAATGGCAGGTTTAGTCCCTATGGTGTTATAACTTTTTGAGGACTTGGCAGGATTGGCCCTTCAAGTTGTATAAAGTTATTGCATGGCTCGTCCTTGTATGGTTATAAGTTTGAGGGGTTGGCAGAAATGCCCCTTGAGGGTGTGTAGTGGTTTTACACGTACAGTCCTTGTGGGACTAACAGGGTTAATTATAAAAGGGGTTTTTTTTAACAAGGTTAAGGGCTCTTAGGCCTTTTTCATTGTTATGGGACGTTTGGATTTTGGGTTTTTTAAAGTTATAAGGCTTATTAAGTCTTCATATAATACCTTAATGGGCTGACAAAACCCATTAGATGAGTGCGGGTTGGCCCATTAAGTATTCCTTCGATTTCGGCTCCGTCTTTGACTTTGACTTTGTCGGGGTTGACTTTTTGGTTGACTTTGACTTCTCATGCTTTTCCATTCCATGCTCGGTTTTATCCGTTTTGACTTGGATTTTTGTCCTTTTCTTAGATATCCGTTTTCTGCACAATATAAGTAAAAACATACAAATACAATGCATTTTTGGTACGTTTTTGGTCATTTAAGTCCGTTTTCCTAGGTAAATAATATGTGTAATTAAACACATACCAACTAGTCTCAAGCTATTTTGTGGGAAGTTTGTCTCTTTTTTGTCTGTTTTGACTTGGTTTTTGTCCTTTTCTTAAATATCCGTTACCTGCACAATACAAATGCAAAACATACAAATACAATGTATTTTCGGGTACGTTTTTGGTCATTTTAGCTCGTTTTAATGGACAAATGGTATGTGTAATTAAACACATACCAAAATCCCCATAATAGATTCTGTACGTGTCCTCACGCTAATGCTTACAGGTACACTCTTAAAAAACTTAAGAATACTCAAATCCCCCATCGACTAATATCCTCGGAAAAGTAGCTAATATGTTTCGTCAAGGGGAATCAAAGAATCAATAGCTTCAAAAAGCCCCATTTTGACCATTTTTAAATATTTACACTTACTACCACTAATATTTTTGTAATTTTCTTTTTTTCTCATTCATTTTTTTTATTTTCCTTTTTAAGCAACTAACTAACATATTTTGACTTTGTTATTTTGTGATAACAATTAGGGTCAAGATACAAAGAACGCATTTCAATTTGTAAATGCTTATAAAAAAGGATATAAATTCATCGTTCCGACTTTTGATCACTTATTCCAAACAAAGCTTAAACGAAATCACGTTAAATATAAGTTAAAGATGCTAAACACTACTCATATTTGCAATCTTGTGAACTTTTGATCCAACATAATATATATCTTAGGATATCTTAGGTTAATGTACTTGTTTCGAATTTCAACCATGGATCAACGTTTTGCAAAATTTATATGCTTCACATTCCACCAAAAAAAAAAAAAAGTAATGGAAGTTTTGAAGGCGAGATCATCCATTTACGACTTTGCACGCACATCCCCAAGCCTTGCGGCTAAGTTACCAGGCCTTTTGAACACCCACAGAGACTAGTAACGAGACTCAACGATATCGGTTTCAAAATCCCATGGATTTTCCCGGTCAAATAAACAATTTATTTAGAAAAACCGCAACTTAAAACGAAATAGTCTTAGTTCAAAAGCATATTTAAATTTAAGAAAAATAGATTTTCCCTATATTTACTAAATCACACTTAACATTAAAAATAACCATGATGCAATCGTAACCCTCGACCTTTTAGAAGGCTGCAACATCGGTTGTGAGCCGGCAAGATGCAGCAAACTTTTATCAGTCTCAGATAATTACTATGTGATTTATTTAGAAGATTGCAACATCGGTTGTGAGCCGGCAAGATGCAGTAAACTTTTATTAGCCCACAATTTATAATTATTACTCATTGTTTTTCATTTTTTCCATTTTTTTATATTTATATTACTAAGATATAGAGAAAATTTCTTTTTAGAAAATTTAAGTATAAATTTGAACTAAAATTATTGATATCATCCATACTTCAAAAATTGTTGATTTAAGTTTAATTTTCGAAAAGAGCACGTATTATTAGTCCGGTTAGAAGCTTATGGGAGAAAAAGCCACAAACTACACTTATGAGTTCTTAAGATTTCCAACTAATCCTTGTTTAGAATCCAACTCATAATTAACTCTATCATTTTTCGTTCTTCGCAAATTTAAAATCTTTAATAAAAAGATCCGCGAATGCTTAGTCTAAAAGTTAAGGAACAAGCTAGAGCTCAACACGCTCGATCGAGTCAAAATTTATTCTTATTCTACCCAGCAGGAAAGTCAAAATTCTTATTTTATTTTTGAAAATTTTAAATTTTTTCATTTTTTTTGGTATTTTGGTGGTAAAAACGGGATTACGTGAAAACAACGGCTGCAGGCACAATCAAATCGATAGACCCCCCCCCATACTAGAACTAAACATTGTCCTCAATGTTTTAAGAAGGGTCTCTACGTAAATCCTAAGCCGTTTATTAAGTATGCTTAAAGATAAACGTTAGTCGATAAGATTTGGATATTGGATTCCCAAAATGAAGCTGACAATGTGAAGCTCGAGTGAACGAAGGACAAAACCACGAGCATGAGAGGCTTCAAAAATCCAGGACAATCCTGGACAATCATCACAAAAACACAAGCAAACGAGAATGGAAGAGGCACACCTCCTCACGTTACAAAACACTTATTCATTACTATCATTAATATTAGGATAAGCATGGGTTGCCTCTCACGAAGCGCTTGTTTAAGGTCACTTAGCTTGACCCGATCCTCGAATTCATTGGTCCTTGGAGAAGGTTTGGAGATCCGGGACAACCATATGTGGTACGTCCCCTCCAAAGTAGTGCTTAAGTCTATGACCGTTCACCTTGAAGTTTGGCCCGTCGGTTTGAGATAACTCGATGGTGTCATAAGGGTACACATGGGCAATGGTTTTGAGCGGGTTGTGTCCTGCGGGATTTTAGGCTTTGCCCGAGAAAATCTTCAATCGAGAATTAAAATATAAAGGACTCGGTCACCGACGTTGAAAACGCGGTTCTTGATTTTGGAGTCGTGGATCTTCTTTGTCTTCTCTTTGTAGATCAAAGAGTTCTGTAGGCTGATCAACGACAGTCATTTAATTTATTGAGTTGATTTGTCGGTTAGATTCTACGGACTTTAAGGTCAAAGTTTGCTATGCTTCAAGCCTATTAGGCTTTTCGTGGCTCGAGCTCGATCGGTAGATGACATGCCTTTCCGTACACGATCTTGTAAGGAGTACACCCGATGGGTGTTTTGAAAGCGGTACGGAAGGCCCAAAGTGCGTCATCTAATTTATCTGACCAAGAGGCACGGTTCTCGCCTACGGTCCTTTCCAAGATTCTTTTTAAACCACGGTTGGAGACTTCCACTTGCCCACTAGTTTGTGGGTGATACGCGGTAGCAAGACGGTGAGTGACACCGTACTTAAGCATGACCTTTGCGAATTGGTCATTGCAAAAGTGCGTACCGCGATCACTAATGATAGCGCGGGGAGTTCCAAACCGAGCAAAGAGAGATTTCAAAATTTTAACAACAACTCGGGCGTCGTTGGTGGGGAGCGCTTTTGCTTCAACCCATTTCGACAAGTAATCGACCGCCACGAGTATGTACTTGTTCCCTCGTGAAGACGGGAAACACGGCTCATAAATCGATTGCCCCATAACGTCGAAAATCTCATAAACTTGGATGGCATTTTGTGGCATTTCATCACGTTGTAAAATTTTGCCATGACGTTAACAAGAGTCACAGGATATGACTAAGTCATGGGCATCACGATAAATTGTGGGCCAATAGAAACCAGAGTCAAACACCTTTTTGGCGGTGTAGTTCGGGCCATGATGTCCCTCAGTGGGTCCATTGTGCCAAGCCTTAAGAATATCAATGGCTTCTTGGCCGTGAACACACCGCCGGATGACTTGATCCGCACAGATTTTGAACAAATAGGGGTCGTCCCAAAAGTAATGCTTCACGTCTTTGAAGAATTTGTTCTTTTGTTGGGACGACATCCCTTTCACAACAAAGTTCCCCGCATGGTAATTAGCAAAATCGGCAAACCATGGGGTACTAGAATCACCACGAAAAGATACCATACTAAGTGTCTCGAGAGGAAATGTTTCATTTATTTCCTTTTTATCGAGCACACTTTGGTGAGGATTCTCTAATCGGGACAATGGTCGGCGGCGAGGTTCTCGGCTCCTTTTTTTTTTTATCATGTATATGGTATCAAATTCTTGAGGAGGAAACCCACGGAGCAATTTGGCTTTGATCTTGTTTTTGCAAAAAGATATTTTAGAGCGAATGATCCGTATACACTATGATTTTTGACAAGACTAAATAGGACCAGAATTTCTCGAAAGCATACACCACGGCAAGTAATTCTTTCTCCGTCGTGGTGTAATGAGCTTGAGCATCGGTCATAGTTTTGCTTGCATAGTGTATAGGCTGAAAATGTTTTGTTTTTCGTTGCCCCAAGACTGCACCTATTGCAAAATCACTCGCGTCACACATGAGCTCAAAAGGTAGGTCCCAATCGGGGGCAACTAATATTGGTGCTTCGGTCAATTTTTTCTTAAGTGTTTGAAAAGCTTCAATACACTCTTTGGAGAAGAAGAACGGAGTATCTTTTTCAAGAAGACGGGTCATCGGCCGGGCTATTTTTGAGAAATCTTGAATAAATCTACGATAAAACCTGGCGTGACCAAGAAAACTCTGAATTCCTTTGACGGTGGTGGGATGAGGTAGCTTAGCAATAACATCAAACTTTAGCCTTATCAACTCAATCTGTTCTTGGAAATCTTTGGCATGGACAATTCCGCCTTCCTTGACCATAATAAAGTGACTCTTTTCCCAATTTAGACAAAGATTGGTGTCTTCACAACGTTTAAGCATCTTGTCCAAATGGGAGAGGCAAGTTCCGAATGAATTCCCAAAGATCCGAGAAAGAAGTCCGTCCATAAAGAGCTTCCATTGTTTTTTTGATCTATTTCATGAAAACTTAGCCATCATTTAACACCTTTGGACACATGGACGTGCATTGCAAATCCAAAAAGGCATGCGAGATAGGCGACGTTCATAAGGACAGACGTGAATGTGGTTTTTTATTGATCTTGAGGGTCGAAGGAATTTGAAAGAACCCGAGAACCGTTCGAGAAAACAATAGAATCATTTCCCGCTATTTTAAGTCTCTCAAGCATTTGGTCCATAAATGGTAGTGGAAAGTGGTCTTTACGTGGTGGCTTTGGCGTCATTTTAACTTTCGGTAGTCAATGCATACATGCCATCGTAACAATCGGTAGGAATTAACTCGTTTCATCATTTTCAAACAACGGTTTAAAGCCACCCTTTTCGGTACACAATGCATTGGGGATCATACCCATGGATCTGTCGAGATAGGGTAAATTAATCCTTTGCATCAAGGAGTTTAAGAACCTCCTTTTTGATCACCTCTGTGGATTTTAGGATTGACCCTTCTTTGGTGTTGGACCGCTAGTTTGAAGCCATCCTTCATAAGATCTTGTGAGTACAAAATTCGGGTTCTACCCTTAATGACGGTAGTTTCACAAGGATGGCTCGCTTGTGGTGACTTCAAAACCTTTATGAGAGTGGCTTTTTCCTCGAACTCAAGTCTTTAGCAATTTTGAGGGAACTTGTGTTCTCACCCCTCCAAAAATGGCGTACACAAGATGAGGATGGTAAGTACATTGAGTTGACCACGGGAGTTCATCACTTGAAGATTTATCCTTTTTTATGCTTCACAAATATTTCTAAGTTTCTTTTCGGATTTTAAGGCAAATACATTCCTTGAGGTAGGAGGTAACCCCCCCCCCCCCCCCCCCCAGGTGTGGGGGGTGGGGCGGGGGTAATGATGGATATCATTAAGAAATGCTTCAAGATAGAAGAATGTCCCCTCCGAGTCGTAATTAAGAGTGGTATCTTCCGTGAAGTGGGATCGTCTTCAAGAGCGACGGAAAGCGTCGACTTCCTCGAGAAGAAATCACTATCCCGAAAGGAGATATGAGGGTTGGAGAAGAGGTAGAAACAAGCGGCGTCATAATAAGGAGTGGGATTGCACTCCGCGATCCACATCGGAGAACTGAAAATTCTTGACAATACTCCTCACAAGCCATATCAATGACATTGATTCGGTTAACCGAATTATCATCATAATTAGAGGAGTATCTCGAAGTTTGATCAAGATTGAATGTTACGGCTTCTTTTCCAACACGAAGAGTTAATTCTCCTTCGTAAACATCAATCAGAGGCACGTCTGGGTCTTTTAAGTAGGATCTCCCCGGAGAATTAGTGGAACTCGGATTCAGGCTCAAAGTCAACGACTACCAACGTCGGTCGGGAATTAGAACTTCCTACTTTTACGTAGACATCTTCGGCGATACCGATCGGACGAGAAATTGACTGGTCCGCAAGTTCAAGAGTCATACAAGTAGGAGTGACCTCCGAAAGAGAAAGCATTTTCCACACGGATAATGGCATAAGATTAATGCTAGCACCAAGATCGGCCAAGGCTAAGCACTCATCCATTCCCGGAAATTCACACGGTATGAGAAATTTGCCGGGGTCTCCATGTTTTTCGAGTAACTTTTTGAGGAGGACCACCGAACAATGCTCATTTAAAGGTGTTCTTGCTAATTCAAACAATTTTTCTTTGTTGCTAATCAAACTCTTAAGTTTCGAAGCAAATTTAGGCATGAGAATTAAAGCATCCACGAAGCTAATATCGAAATGCAAATCTTGAAAGATTTGGTAAAATTTCTCAATTTGTTTGTTAGCTTTTTCACGGATCTTTTGGTCATTAAGTCTAGACGGATATGGAATTGATGGTTTTGGGTTAGGCTTCGGAGCACTAACGGGAGCAATAACGGGCTCAAAAATTGGTACATGAGTTTCAACTTGGACAATCGGAGGTTGGACATCTTCGGTACTTCCGTTATTAGTAGGAGGCACCGTGTCATGTGTAACCTCGGTTTCACGTTCCACAACCTTAGGAAAAGTAGTAGGAATCGTAGGTCCCTTATAAGAAAAACACCATTCGGGTGGGTGATTGCTTTTATAGACCCTAGGTTAGCAATGGTTGTTGTTGAGAAGAGGACCGAGCCCGAAGTAGAAGCGGTGGTATTGAGTCACAATAATTGGTCATCAAGTTGTAAAAATTTGGCATTTGGTTTTGCATGTTTAGTATTGGGTTTTGCATATTTTTTCTTAACCGGCGTCATTATTTTGATGTAGTTTTGAAAGTCCTTCTTTGACACGCTTGTGTGTTGTGGAGCCGGAGCTTGGTAAGATGGGGGTTGATTAACCGGGGGTCTATAAATTGGGCCTTGATTAACCGGGGGTTGGTAGATTGGTCCTTGGTTTAATTATTCTCGCGGTTTTGGTTGTAACGATTTTGATTATTTGTTTTTTTTTTTTTCCCCCCCCTTTTGGTTTTGTGAAAAGGAGGGAAAACGGTCGAGGTCGTATTTGTATTCGCTAACCTTCGGGTGAGGGTAAACCGGTATTTCCTTGGTTGTAGTTAACCGAGGCGGCTTGTGAAGCGTATGCTTGAATATTGTCACGATAAACGTTGCCATCGGTGGCGGGACAATTACGGTAAGAATGAGCACCACAGCATAAGGATTACTCAACTTTCCTTGCGCTTTTACGTAGCGGGAGCTTGGGATTGGTTTGCTTGTCGATAAGTAAGGCTCTTCACCTATCTTTAAGGGTTTTTTTTCGGCAAACGTGGCGAGAAACTCCGGGGGTAGTAGAGCTCGTTCCCACTTGGCACAATTGCTTTGCTTCGTGAATGACGAACTTTGGATTTGCTCTCGATGATTCTTAGGCAATCTCGAGGCATTTTATCCAAAAAATTACCACCCAGCGACAGATTCAACGAATATGTATTAGAGTTCAAGCACATTGTAGAATGTATCGAGTTGATGCATTCGAAAACCACTGATTGTGGGCAAGTGCCGAAAGAAGATCATTGAATCGGTCCCAAGCCTCATAAAACGATTCATCAAATCTTTGTTGAAAATTTGTGATTTCATTACGAAGATTTGTTGTTTTGGAGGGAGGGAAAAATTGGTTAATGAATTTCGAAACAAGATCATCCCAAGTAGAATTCGTCGAGCGGGGTTCTTTTTTCAAGCCAAATCGTGGCGCTCCCCCCTCGAGGAAAATAGGAAATGTATAAGGCTTAACCAACGTACTCGGGACGTTTGGAAACTTCATCGTAGAAGTGATCTTGTTGAAATATCAAATGTGAGCATGAGGATCTTCTTTATCAAGTCTGATTTTTTTTTTATTTTGCACAAGAGTGAGCAAACCATGTTTAAGCTCAAAGTTGTTCGCGGTGATCGCGGGAACAACGATTGCATCCTCATAACCCTCGGTGGGTGCTTGGAGCAATTGTGCCATAGTACGATTATCAGCCATCGTAACTACAGGAGGAGCTGGATTATCAATAGGTTCCTCAAGATCAAATGGTTCAACAAAAGTCTGTGGGACTTGTTGTTGTTGACGGTTACGGGATTGAGAATGAGTGCGCATGCACTAAAATATATTATAAGAAAAATTGTACACTAATTTTTTTGGTTTCTTCAATTGATTTCACAAAGATTTATTTTAATAACGGACAATAAGATAAGTCAACTTAATCCTAATAATCAACAAGCTTCTCGGTAGCTCTCTAAAAGAAAAACGCACAAAGGAGCGGAGGAGTAGGAAAGCGTGAAGCTATTAAAAACCTTTCTCCTTTAGGGTCGTAGTTCCTCAGAACAACCCGCCTTATACCCCTCTTTGAGTTTGTTTATCTTTCAAAGGTGAACAACAAATATCTTTTGACAAAGTTGCACTAAAGAATGTTTTTGATCTTTGGTTGCTGGGGAATACTTCTTAATGATAATACTTCAGTTAAAAGTATTATATTGATGGTGAATTTTATTTCTTTTTATGGACAATGTTTTTATATTTTTGATTTTTCTTTGTTTTATATATACTAAAAAGAAATGAAATATATTTTTGTATTTTTTATATTTATTATATCAAAGAAATATATCTTCTCAGGGAAAGATCTTCGAAGCACTACATTGTCAACGCACAAACTATCGTCTTACAACTCCTCTCCAAGGCAGCTGGGCGCCATAAAATTGATTGAAGTTCTTTAGGTATATATATAATTATCCCACTACTTTATATTACCAACCTTAATAATGTTTCCCTTGAAAGGTTTAAGCAAGAAAATCAATGAAACCGGAAGTAGTATATGATATTCCCGGGTCGTTATCCCCAACGAGGATTGCAATGGAAAGTCAAAAGACGGTTTGATAATTGATGCTTGAATGGAACAAAGATTTTGATTGGTTTTCTAAGTCTACAGGAAAGTTAATGCAATATACACTAAAAACAATGAAGGCAACATAAATTTAAACTAAAAACGCAAGCGGGAATCCTAAAACGTGACCTAAAAACCCTAATTTATCAAAATTAAGTCCTAAAATGATATTTTTGACTTTTATAAGTCCTAAGTGACTAAAAAGTAAGAACAAAGAAAATAACCAAAAACGAAGTGATTTAAGTTAAAACTCGAAAAAACGTGAACGGGATTCAATCCCGTTCTTTAAAAATCAAATTTTACAATTTTAACCCTACGAAAGCAAATCTAATTTTCCTAAGTTCTATCTGATAAAAGAAAATTTTCTTAAAAGAATTAGATTTTTTTGACTTTTTTATGATTTATTATGAATTAAAAACGATTTTAATGAAATTAAATGATTAAAAATACTAAACTAATTATAAAAATTCTGAAAAAATTACAAAAAATAGTTTAAACAAAACTGGATCTAAGAAAAATAAGCTGGAGGTTGGAGGAAAACAGATTATCCAAATACGCTATTAAAATATAGCTAAAACAACTTATTAAGCGACAAGGGCTAAAAGTGGGTTACCTAATTAATTATGCAAGTAAAACCAAAAAAGACCAAGGTGTGAGCGTAGAGTGGTGTTCGACTTGATGGTGGTATAAGGTTGGGGTGTTAGGTCCAGGGTTCGAGCCCTGCTCACCTTGGACTTCCACCTTCCCCTTTTTGCTCTTTTTTTTTAAACTTTTTTTTCTCAGCTTATAAATAAGCTGTAAACCTACAACTTTTGTGAAAGCACTTTTTCTATAAACCACAAATAAGCACTAAAATAAGCTATCAAAGTTGACAAATTGCTTAATCTACACTAAAAGGCTAAGACTTAACTTTTTGATCTTTTTAAACACAATAAGCAACTAAAAAGGGGAAATAAGCTAAGACATGCTATAAGCTACACCTAATAAGCTCTATAGAACACAAATAAGCAAATGAGATAAACTAAATCTAGCTTAAAATGACAGAATACTTAAAAAGCTTTAAAACTTAAAATTTCAAACTAAAAGTGCAAATAAGTTCAAATAAGCTCTACCCTAAGTAAAATAAGCTAAAATGAGCTAAGACTAACCTAATAAGCAGAACTAAACCTAAATTAAGCAAATGCAAAAGCTAGAAAAAGGATCCTTATGGCTTGGCAACTTATAAGCTCTTAAAGCTTATCCAAAAAGCTACTTAAATCAACAATCAAAAAGCATTTTGAAATTCAAATAAGCCTTTAAAAAGCTTAATGAAAAAGCTAGTTAACACAGATTTGACACTTAGAAAATTTTTATAACTTTTCTAAACCTCTTTTGAGTCTATTTACTTATAAATCTTAATGATAGCTTAAAAATCTCCTTACCCTGCTTTAAATATTCTTCACCCTCCCTTTAAAAAATTTCTCCTCTCTCTTAATTTAATAAATTTTTTAATCGGCTCTTTACTCTATTTTTTTTTTCCCCTCTCTTAAATTCTCCTATTATTAATAAAATCCCTTTAAAACCCTCCTTATAACCCCCTTTACTTTAAAACAAAAAATAGCTATGAAACAGATCCTTGGGATATAAGACCTCAAAACAGATGAAATTTATACCTAAAGAAAAACATATCATCATCAATTCAAAAAACCATTTGGAAATTAAGAGTAAGCCACAAAAGAATTGAAAAAGCTATTTGTTCTTTTTTCAACACTTAGTTAAAAATTTGACAGATCTGACTAAAACCTATAACAACTAATGCACACTTAAACTACATTATGCTACTGCATTTACTTATGAGATAAGGATTGTTATTTATAGAATAGATCTTTAAGAATAATCTAAGTTTTTGTAATATATTGTAAATCGACTAGGACTCCTTGGTGTATAAAAGGAGGTCCTAGGGCATAGAGTTTTATGTATCTTAGTCGTATAATTTGACAGATTTGACTAAAACCTAGTCGTAAAAATTTGACAGATTTGACTAAAACCTATAACAACTAATGCACACTTAAACTACATTATGCTACTGCATTTACTTATGAGATAAGGATTGTTATTTATAGAATAGATCTTTAAGAATAATCTAAGTTTTTGTAATATATTGTTAACTCGATGACTCCTTTTGGTGTAATAAAAGGATGGTCCCTAGGGCATCGAGTTTTATGTATATTAGTCAGTATTATATTCAAAGCTTTACGGTTTTTGTTACCCTAATACTAGGAGAGTATTCGTATTATTGGTAATATTAATATTGGAGCTTTTATTGTTGAAATTATATTGTTTTGTGTTACTGTTTCATTTAAGAATTCTTCTTATATTAAAGATTAGATTCCGCATAATATTTAGTATTATCAAACAAAGTTTCTTAAACTAAGTTGTGTTAGATTTATCTAGCATTACTAAACCTTAAACAAGTATGGGAATTCGTATCATTCGAAGTCAAATGGGTATCCAAACAAGTGGTATTTGGCTTGTTGCTTTGGAGAAAATTTTCTAGAGACATGGAGCAAGGTCTCATTACATATGGTGTTGCATCAAAAAGTGCCTATGCTCAACAGTTGGTGAGTATGAGGCTTTGGAGGTTGTGGATGGAATCGTTTACATAGTGATGGATTTTTTCTCTATAGAAGTTATAGAGAATGGTAATGCACCTCCATACAAAGTTGTTTAAGGTTTGTATGTTTTGTTGAGACTATTAATTTCTCTACATATCTGCTGAAGGAAAAGGCACCAAAGGAGATTAGAGTTGGAGGCAAGAAAGAATAACCCTTTATTGATGGGCATCCCTAATGAACATCCAATTGTGAAGCTTAAACTCTATTTAAAGATGGCCAATCATTGCTGCAGGCTGTTGAGGAAGAGGTTTGGAGGGATGTGTAGTAAAAAGACTCGGAAGAAATCTTCTAAAGCGGCCGTATGAAAAATTTTACTGCATCTAGCTAGAGGAGTTAGATCAAACCTTTGATAGCCTTCAAAAGCTTATCAGTCAGGTGGAGATTCATGTGTAAATATCTCACAAGAAGTCAGGTGTATCAAAAGGTTTAAGAAGTCTGTTCTCTAGAATGGACCACACTACATTGTGTGGAGGAACAAGCCTGAGATAGATACATTAAAGCATTGTGATCTTTACAACAACCTAAAGATCTGAGACTAGAGTTTAACAGGGACAATCAAGTCAAGTACAAACACCCAAAACATAGCCTTTGTCGCATAAACAACAGTACTAAATGGAAGCAGTTAATAATCCTCATGGTGCTACAACTGCTAGTACTCAAGCTACTGCTGTTAATTCAACAACAATTGACAACCTGAGTGATGCTATCATTTATGCTTTCTTTGCAAGTCAACCAAACAGTCTACAACTTGACAATGAGGACTTGCAACAAATTCATCTTGATGATTTAGAAGAGATAGACTTAAGGTGACAGATGGCTATGCTAACAATAAAGGCAATGAGATTCTTGAAGAACACTGGAAGAAAGCTTACTGTTAATGGTAATGAGACCTTGGAGTTTGATAAGTCCAAGGTAGAGTGGTTCCATCTGCCATAAAAAGGGGACACTTTGCAAGGGAGTGTAGGGCTCCAAGGAACCAAGAAAACATGAATAGGGAGAACACAAGAAGGGTTGTACCAGTAGAGACAACTACTTCTAATGCTTTGATGTCTTGTGATGGTTCTGGTTATGATTTGAGTAATCCAGCATAAGAAGGTCCAACTAACTTTGCTCTCATAGCTTACTCTTCTACAAATTCTAACTCTGAGGTATCTACTTATTCAAACTATTCCTCTTCGTGTCTTGGAAAATGTTTTAAAATTCTAAAAAGAACAAAATGAACAACTGTTAAAACTACTTAAGGACATCTAAGTTAAATGATAGTGCTTATTAAAACATACGTTTAAAGTTGTTAGAAGCAGCTTCTAGTTTATAAGAAAAATACGTGGTTTATGCAGGGAAGTATCAAGTCTTAAACTGAGATTCATTAAGACTTGATATCTTCCTCATAAAACGGAAGCTGATGTGGCCTCAGGGCTAAGATTAAAAAGGAAACATTTAAGCTAGTTTTGATAAAGATTAGTGTGTGGTCAAACTAACAACAAGAAAAAATCTGTAGGAAAAATAACTCATTCATGTTGAGCAAAATAGGCCAAACATTCATACTCCTAAATGGCAATCACATAGATCTCTGGTATAATATGATTGTCTCAAAGGATTAGGTATAGTCATTTTGAGTGTTTAATAAGCTTGTTATGTTTGTGGAAGTTTTGATCACTTACAGGTAGATTGTAAAAAGGTGAATCAAAAACAGTTTCAAAAAACAAAACCTATCTGGAACAATGGTAAAAGGGTGAATCATCAGAATTTTGCCAAAAAGACTCACCCATGCCCTAAAAAGAACATGGTTCCAAGAGCAGTACTAATAAAGTCTGGTCTAGTATCACTTAATACTGCCAGACAAGTTATATATGTCTTCACCCAAAAGTAACAAATAAATTCGTGTCTAGACACTGACAAATCTTTCCAAATTAGCACATTCAACTATTAAGTGGCCCATTCACAAGAATACAACATTTAAAAACAGTAATTTTAATCAGAGGGTTAATACTATTAAGGATAAAAATGTTAATATTGTTAGGCCAAAAGCAGTAGTTAATGCTGCTAAGCCAAAAGCAGTAGTTAATGCTGCTAGGCCAAAAGTAGTAGTTAATGTTGTTAAGGGAAATAATGTTAATGTTGTTAAGGCCTCAGCTTGTTGGGTTTGGAAACCAAAGAATAAAGTTTGAGACAAGTTTTTAAAACAAACAGAGCCATCAATACCTAAAGAAGATTGATTATGTGAGGACAGGCCGATCCACGTCCAATGATGGCTTGGGTCCCCAAAAGAAGCTGATTTTCTTATCTAATGTGCAGGGCAATCCACAAATGGATTTACAGGATCAAGGAGTGATTGATAGTGAGTGGATGCTCAAGGCACATAACAGGGAACATGTCCTATCTTACTGACTTTGAAGAAATTGATAGAGGATATGTTGCCTTTGGAGGTAACCCCAAAGGAGGGAAAATCACAGGCAGAGGTACAATCAAAACTGGTAATTTAGATTTTGAGAATGTGTATTTTGTAAGAGAGTTAAAGTTTAACCTCTTTAGTGTCTCACAAATGTGTGACAAAAAGAATAGTGTTCTCTTTAATGACACTGAATGTATTGTTTTATCTCCAAACTTTAAGTTAACTGATGAAAGTCATGTTTTACTTAAAGTTCCTAGAAAGAACAATATGTATAGTGTTGATTTAAAGAATATTGTTCCTAAAGGAGGTCTAACTTGTCTCTTTGCAAAAGCCACATCTGATGAATCTAAACTTTGGCATAGGAGGCTTGGACACATAAATTTCAAAACTATGAATAAACTGGTTAAGGGAAATCTTGTAAGAGGTTTACCTTCAAAACTTTTTGAAAATAATCAAACCTGTGTTGCTTGTCAAAAGGGAAAGCAACATAGAGCTTCTTGTAAGTCCAAAACAGTAAGTTCAATCAGCCAACCTTTACATATGTTGCACATGGATTTTTTTGGTCCAACATTTGTAAAAAGCTTAATGAAAAAGATGTAGTGCCTAGTTGTCACAGATGATTACAGTAGGTTTAGTTGGGTTTTCTTTCTAGTTACTAAGGATGAGACTAGTGGCATTCTTAAGTCCTTTATAACTGGAGTAGAAAATCTAATAGATCAAAGGGTTAAGGTAATTAGGTGTGACAATGGAACCGAGTTCAAGAATAAGGATATGAATCAGTTTTATGAGAGAAAAGGTATTAAGAGAGAATTTAGTGTAGCTAGAACTCCTCAACAAAATGGAGTAGCTGAGAGGAAAAATAGAACACTAATTGAGGCTGCTAGGACAATGCTAGCTGATTCTAAGCTACCTACTACTTTTTAGGCTAAAGCAGTTAATACTGCTTGCTATATGCAAAATAGGGTATTAGTAATTAAGCCTCATAACAAGACCTCTTATGAACTTTTTCTTGATAGAAAACCAGCTTTAGGCTTTATGAGACCATTTGGGTGTCCTGTTACAATTCTCAATACCATAGATCACTTAGGCAAGTTTGATGGTAAGGCTGATGAAGGATTCTTTGTTGGGTACTCAATTAATAGTAAAGCCTTTAGAGTATTCAACAGTAGAACACGGATATTTGAAGAGAACTTACATGTCCAATTTAGTGAGAATAGACCTAATATTGTAAGAAATGGATCAAATTGGCTTTTTGATATTGATGCACTAACAAAGTTAATGAATTATAAGCCGGTTGTTGTAGGAAATCAGTCTAATGGTAATGCAGGTACAAAAGCATGTGATGATGCAGGTAAAGCGAGAAGGGAGATAATACATGGCAAAGATTACATTTCGCTACCATTGTGGACTGCTGATCTACCATTCTCTTAAAATTCAAAGAGTTCTCCTTATACTGGATTCAAACCTTCAGGAGATAATGAAAAGGTGGTTACTGAAGAACCAGGAAAAGAAGATGGTGATCTAAGTAATAAGAATGATAGTGTTAACAGCACCAACAATATTAATACTACTAGTGATGGAAATAGCACTAACAATGTTAATACTGTTAGTTCAACTGTTAATACTACTGGCATAGAAGTTAATGCTGTTGGTACTAATGCAAGCATTGAACTTCCAAATGATCTAAATATGCCTGAATTGGAAGATATTATGTATTCAGGTAATTATGAAGATGTTGATGTAGAGGCTGACATGAACAATTTGAATACATTTATGTCTGTCAGTCTTATTCTAACTACAAGAATACACAAAGATCATCCAGTTGAACATTCAAAATTGATTATTTGCTTGCTTTCTATCACAAGAAGAACCCAAAAAGGTAATTCATGCATTGAAGGATCCAAGCTGGATAGAATCTATGCAGGATGAGCTTCTACAATTCAAATTACAAAGGGTTTAAACCCTGTGGATTTACCAAATAAGCAAAAGGCCTATAGGCACTAAATGGGTTTACAGGAACAAGAAGGATGAAAGAGACATTGTAATAAAGAACAAAGCAAGATTGGTTGCTCAAGGGTACACACAAAAAGAAGGGATTAACTATGATGAAGTCTTTGCCCATGTTGCCAAAATTGAAGCAATCAGGCTATTCTTAGCCAATGCCTTATTTAAAGACTTTGTGGTGTACCATATGGATGTCAAGAGTGCTTTTCTTTATGGTAAGATTAAAGAGGAAGTCTATGTTTGTCAACCATCAAGATTTGAAGATCCAGACTTTACTGATAGAGTATACAAAGTAGAAAAGGCACTTTGTGGACTGCATCAAGCTCTAAGAGCTTGGTATGAAACCTTGTTAGCTTATTTGTTAGACAATGGGTTTATACTTTGTTTATTAGAAGGGACAAAGGTGATATTCTATTAGTACAAGTGTATGTATATGATATCATTTTTGGCTCTACAAAGAAGTCATTGTGCACTGAGTTTGTGAAGATGATGCATAAGAAGTTTCAGATGAGTTCTATGGGTGAACTCACATTCTTCTTAGGACTGGAAGTAAAGCAGAAGGAGGATGGGATTTTTATCAGTCAAGACAAGTATGTGACTAAGATTTTGAAGAAATTTTGTTTTACTAATGTCAAGACGGCAAGCACACCTATGGAAACTTAAAAGCCTTTGCTCAAGGATGAAGATGGTGAAGAAGTAGATGTTCATTTATATAGATCAATGATTGGTTCATTGATGTATCTTACTTCTTCAAGACCTGATATTATGTTTGCAGTGTGTGCCTGTGCAAGATACCAAGTCAACCCAAAAGTATCACATCTTCATGTTGTGAAAAGAATTTTTAGATACTTAAAAGGTCAACCTAAATTGGGTCTTTGGTATCTAAAAGATTCACCTTTTGATTTGGTAGCATACACTGATAGTGATTATGCTGGAGCAAGCTTGGATAGGAAGTCTACAACAGGAGGTTGTCAATTTCTTGGGTGTAGATTGATTTCATGGCAGTGCAAGAAGCAGACTGTGGTTGCTAATTCCACAACAGAGGCTGAATATGTAGCTGCTTCAAGTTGTTCAAAATCAATTGCTTGATTATAGGTATAACTTTATACATACAAAGATCTATATTTATAATGAGAGTACTATATGCATAGTTAAGAACCCTTTTTTCATTAAAAAAAACAAAGCACATTAAGATTAGACATCACTTTATCAGAGATTCCAATGAAAAGAAGCTAATTCAAATGATCAAGATTCATACTGACAAGAATGTTGCAAATTTGCTTACAAAAGCATTTGATGTAATTAGATTTCAATATCTGATTGCCAGTATAGGAATGCTCAATCTTTAAAGTCTTGATTATAATTTGGTGAGTAAAAGAATTGAGAGAATTTGTGAGTTGAAAAACAAAAAGAGAGTTGTGTAAAATAAAAACAGATAGAGTGATTTGGTAAGTAAAAGAATTGAGAGAATTTGTGAGTTGAAAAACAGAAAGAGAGCTGTGTAAAATAAAAATAGATAGAGTGATTTGGTGAGTAAAATAATTGAGAGAGTTTGTGAGCTAAAAAGCAGAAAGAAAGTTGAATATAGCAAAAATAGACAGAGAGAATTGTAAGCTAAAAGAATTGAGAGAAAGCATAAACAGACAGAGAGAATTGTGAGCTAAAAGAATTGAGAGAAATCAAAAACAGACAAAGAGATTTTGTGAGCTAAAATATTAATTTATTGATAAAGCTGATTAGAAAGGAATTGGAGTTAATGCTGGTGATTTAAAGTTAATGCTGCTAGGCATAAACTTACTGCTGCCAGGGAAAGTTAATGCTGCTAGGCATAACTTACTACTACTGGTTGTAAGTTAATGCTACTAGGCTTAACTTACTATTGAGTTACTATTGCTGGGTTACTTACTACTGCTAGTTGAAAGTTAATGCTGCTAGGCATAACTTACAACTGCTGGTGAACGTTAATGTTGTTGAGGGTAGTTTCATAAATACTTCGATTAAGGGTTTCATTCAATCATTTAATCGATTTCAATCTTTCATATACTCTCTAATCATAAACCCTAACTCAATTTCATCATTTATCATCAAAACCCAACACAATGACGACCCTACAATTTGCTGATACTCATAATTTAGTCGCGTTTTTGACTAAATCTGCTGAAAGTGAAGGATTTGAGCAGATAGTGGATTTTCTGAATGCAAGTTCTATAAAGTATGCTTTAACCGTCAATCCTACTATATATACATCGTGCATTGAACAGTTCTGGTCTACTGTCAAGGCAAAAACGGTTAATGGGGAAGTTCAGTTACAAGCCCTAGTAGATGGGAAGAAGATTGTTGTTACTGAAGCATCTGTAAGAAGAGATCTTCAACTGGAAGATGCTGAAGGAGTTGATTGTCTGCCAAATGCTACAATTTTTATAGAACATCGTTACACTCATGGTGTAAATGAAAAACTTTCATAACAGCATCCTTCTATAAGGCAATTCTTCTCACCCCCAATGGAAATTCCTTATTCATACCATTTTGCAATGCATAATTGTAAGGACTACTGGCAATGGAATGAATTTAGTAGCAACTATTGCCCTCTGCAATTATCTGTTTTACCCACAAACCCAAAAGTTTCAACTTTTCCAAGTATAAATTTTGAAAGCATGGTAAAGACTTGGATAATGCCTGTCAAATTCTTGATGTATCCAAGATTTGAACAAGTCTTTTTGAATAATCAACTGGAAGGGATGGCAACTCATAACAGGATTTATATTGCACCCTCTCACACAAAGAAGATTTTTGCTAACATGAGAAGGCAAGGAAAAGACTTTTCTGGTAGAGTAACACCATTATTTCCAACAATGATGGTACAAGCTCAAGAAGAAATAGGTAAAGGTTTAGCAATTCTAACTGATCCCCATCACACACCCATCATTACTCAACTATCATCATCTCAACCCCAAAGGAAACAAATATCAAGAAGGCCTAAGGAGAAGGACACTGAGATTCCTCAATCTAGTGTTCCTAGTGATCCTACAAATGTAGCAGATAAGGCTGTCAATGAGGAGCCTAGTATGCAACTTAAGGAATTGATGGATTTTTGTACCAAATTAAAACAAAGAGTGCTTGACGTGGAGAACATAAAGACTGCTCAAGCTTAGGAGATTACAAGTTTAAAGAAGAGAGTCAAGAAGTTAGAGAAGAAAGGAGGGTCAAGAACTCATAAGCTTAAAAGATTATACAGGGTTGGTAGATCTGCAAGAGTAGTTTCCTCTAAAGAAGCTAGTTTGGGTGATCAGGAGGATGCATCCAAACAGGGGAGGAAAATTCATGATATTGATACTGATGAAGACATCACCCTAGAGAATGTTCATGATGCTAAAGTGTTTGATGTAAATGACTTAGATGGTGATGAGGTGGTTGTTGAAAGTGAAGTTCCTGATAAAGCTGATGAGAAGAGAAATATTGTTGAGGAAGCAGTTGTTGTGACTGATGTTGTTACAATTCCAGTTAGTGCTGCTACAATAACTAATGTTGAACTTACTTTGGCTTAAACACTGGAAAAGTTAAAGAGTGCATGACCCAAGACAAAAGGGGTTATTATGCAAGAGCCAAGTAAATCAACTCCAACAATATCTTTACAACTACCATCACAGGTTAAGGGTCAAGGTTCAAAGGATAAGGGTAAAGCAAAGATGATAGAACTAGAGAAGCCTTTGAAGAAGAAAGATCAGATTAAGTTTGATGAAGAAGAAGCTTTAAGGCTACAAGCAAAGTTTGATGAAGAAGATAGGCTTGCAAGGGAGAAAGTTCAATAAGTAGAAGAATCCAACATTGCTTGGGATGACATTCAAGCAAAGATAGATGATGAATATCAACTGGCTAAAATATTACAAGCACAAGAACAACAGGAGTTGATAATTAAAGAGAAGTCTACTTTGTTTGTACAACTCGTGGAGAAAAGAAAGAAGCACTTTGTTGCTAAAAAAGCAGAAGAAAAGAGAAATAGACCACCTACAAGAGCTCAACAAAGGAATATTATGTGTACTTACCTGAAGAATATGGCAGGATGGAAGCCCAAAGACTTAAAGAAAAATTCCTTTGCCAATATTCAAGAATTATTTGACAAAGCTTTCAAGAGGGTAAACACCTTTGTTAACTTCATAACATAGTTGGTAGAAGGCACTGAAATGGAAGAAAGTTCCAAGAAAACAGAAGTAATGGAAAAAAGAAGTTTAAAGAGAGCAGGAGATGAGCTTCAACAAGAGTCTACCAAGAAGCAAAAGATGGATGATGATCAAGCAAGAGCTGAACTTCAAAGTTTAATGAATGTCATTCCTGATGAAGATGAAGTAGCAGTTGATGCTATACCTTTAGCTCCTAAACCTCCAAGCATTGTTGACTGGAAGATTATTAAATAAGGAAAGATCAGCTACTATCAAATTATAAGAGCTGATGGAAGTTCAAGAAGGTACTCAGCCTTTATTCAGATACTTAGAAGCTTTAACAGGGAAGATTTGGAAACTCTATGGAAATTAGTTAAAGCTAAGCATGGGTATACAAGGCCAGAGGAGGGCTATGAGAGAGTGATATGGGGTGATCTAAAGACAATGTTTAAACATCATGTAGAAGATGCAGTGTGGAGGAATCTACGAGAAAGCAAAGTGTTAGTTTGGAAGCTATTTGATTCCTATGGAGTACACTTTGTGAGGTTTCAAAATCTGCATGTCTTTATGTTGGTAGAGAAGAGATATCCCCTTACACCTACTACAATCATAGATATACTGAATAAGAAGCTGCAAGTTGATCATTTGAATGAAATGTGTTATCAGCTTCTTAAGCTCATCACAAAGCAACTCAAGAATCAATGAAGTGTTTGGAAGCATCCTCCTGGTGATTAATGAAGCTTTTAATGAAGAAACTTGATGATTTTGAAGATAAATATCAAGTTTAGGGGAGGATTGTTGGGATTAAAAGACTTCTTGATGATCTTAGAGTTACTGCTGCTAAGGTTTGTGTTACTGCTGCTAAGCATAAATTAGTGTTGTTAGTAATCTTAATGAAAAATATGCTAAGTAGTTAGTACTGCTAGTTTCTACTGCTAGTGTATATTACTACTGCTAGTTATTACTAGTAGTGTAACTTAGTACTGCTAGTATATGTTAGTACTGCTAGAGTAAAGTTAGTACTGCTGGTGAAGATTGAAGAAAATATTCTAAGTAGTTACTACTGCTTGTACACAGTTAATGTTGCTGGTGTATAAGTTACTACTGCTAGTGTTCAGAGTTAATGCTGCTGGTACAAAGTTACAACTGCTAAAAGATTACAACTGCTGAAAGGATAAAGACTGCTCAAAAAAGATAAAGATTGCTTAAAGATCAAGATTACTTAGTTGATAAGGATTGTTATTTATAGAATAGATCTTTAAGAATATTCTAAGTTTTTGTAATATATTGTAAATCGACTAGGACTCCTTGGTGCTTTTACTATAGTTGTGTAGGATTTATCTTGCATAACTAAACCTTATACAAGCTAAGGAATTCAAGATCCATTGAAGTAGGATCAACAATTCTCAAAATAGCAAAGCTTATGTGGTATTAAATAAACACACAATGAAAGTTGAAGAATCACTCAACGTAACATTCAATGAAAGTCCTCCCCCTACCAAATTATCACCAAATTATCACCATTGGTTGATGATGATGTTGGTGAAGAAGAAGCCATTAGAAAGAATACCAAAATAGTAAATACTAA